>PVIA01006338.1:0-99049 GCA_004024845.1 Tonatia bakeri | reverse complement strand
ATAATTACATTAGCCAAAGTAAAAATGAAGGAAAGAATCCTAGAAGCAGCAAGAGACAAGGAGACAGTAACATACAAAGGAGTTCCCATCAGACTGTCAGCTGATTTCTCAAAAGAGACCTTACAGGCAAGAAGGGGCTGGCAAGAAGTATTCCAAGTCATGAAAAGCAAGGGCCTACATCCCAGATTGCTCTACCCAGGAAAGCTTTCATTTAGAATGGAAGGGCAGATAAAGTGCTTCTCAGACGAGGCCAAGTTAAAAGAGTTCATCATCACCAAGCCCTTACTATATGAAATGTTAAAGGGACTTACCTAAGAAAAAGAAGATTAAAAATATGAACAGAAAAAAGTCATCAAATGGAGGGTTAGCAACAGGGAAGTAGGAGGAGGAAGGAAGGGGAAAAGATATAGAGAATAAGTAGCATAGACAGTAGGGAGAAAATAGACAGGGGGAGGGTAAGAATAGTATGGGACATGTAGACACTAGAGAACTTATGACACATGGACATGAACTAAAGGGGGAATGAGGGTGGGAGGGGATGGGCAGGGTGGTGGGGAGTGAGGGGGGAAAATGGGCCAACTGTAGTAGCATAATCAATAAAATAAAAATTAAAAAAAATAAAAATAAAAATGTCTCGAAGAGCAAAAAAAAAAAAAAAAGACACCTTTCTATTTCAAAAGGCTGTGTGTGACCACTAATGGCTATCAGTTTACCACTGTAAAGTCACCTGAGGCCCAAGGACAGCCAGAAAGAGGGAAGGGGAAGACAGAGACTTTCTGGAGTCTGGTGTACTTCTCCAGGTGGGTCTCATGGAAAAGAGAGTCCCAGACAACCTGCAGCATGGACTCCTCATACAGAGAAGCTGGAGCAGGGCAGGCAGACTCCTGCCTTATGGATCAGCCCTCTGGGCACTGAGCTGGATATGGGTCCCTGGCCCTCAGATAACAGAACCAGTAACAAAAGAAAACACAACAAAAGAAGGTGGTTGAGATGCACAATTCAGAGGAAGCACAAAGTTCTACACAGTCCTCATGAGACCATGTTTTGCATGGGAATAACTAGGATGGATCTATGGAAGCGGTGGCATTCTCACTGGGCCACAGGCTTTGGCAGTGATGACAGGACCTCCAGGTGGAAAGCTCAGTGGGCCAAAGTGATTGCAATGGGCTTTGAGTCCTTCAGCACAGATAATGTTCCTTCAGGCATATTGTGTGGTAAGATAATAATAAGTGTTGATAGATATATTGCTTCCTTTGTTTTTAATGTGTATTAACTCATTCAATTCCCAGGACCCATCCTCACTCCCTCCTCCATTCTGTTCCTGGTTACTATTAGAAGACAAAGGGATTTGGCAGATGGAATTAGGATTACCAATTAGCTGTCCTTAAGATAGGAAGATATCCTGGATGATCCAGGTGGGTACAATGTAATCAGAGATGCTCTTAAAAGCAGAAGAGGAAATCAAAGAGATTTGAAGTTTGAGAAGGATTGAATGTCTCATTGTTGACTACAAGTTGGAGGGGCCATGTAGAAAGAGTGGGAAGGCTATGAGTTCTTTCCATAAACAGTATGTGTGGAAGCAGACCCAGAGACAACCAGACACAGATCCAGCTGATCCTCAAATGTAGCTTTTGACAGCCAGAGCAGAGAACCTGTCTGGACTGCTCCAGATTTCTGACCTGCAGAACTGTGAGACACAACGTTATTGTTTGAAGCCAGTAATCAGTGGTAATTTTATTTACACAGCAGTTACACAGCAATCATATGATAAAGACTGAGATCAGAATTCATTGTGACATGGTCTTGTTATGCGCAGAGCTGCAAGTCCAAAGGAATTTATATTTGAAGGTATTTGGTGATACCACTCCATAGAGGAAAACATGGTCCAAAAGGACCTTGACTATATGCAGCTCTGAGAAGGGAACAGAAAGAATAAAAATATACACTGTATCAATGGGCAGAAAGAAATGCATCATGGCTTTTGAAAATAAAATATAAATAGTATTGGTTAAATTCTTCTTTTTAAAAGTCTTATATTTATGTATCTTAAAAATATACAATAACATATCCTATAAGTTTTAAGTCTTCAACAAAGAGTTAAAAAGAGTGAAAATAAATTGCAGTTACAGAGGACAGAAAAAAACACATAAAAATATTCCTCTCTTTTTATCACACATATTAAGTATTATTAATTGCCACTGTTAATTAGTCCTATTGCTGTTTTGTTTAAGTAATAGCATTTTTGTAACGGAACAAGACAAAATACAGAATAATATATAGCTTAAAATAAATACATATATATTTTTATATTATGTTAAAGTTATATGACATGTGAAAAACTTATATGTTATATGGTGGGGTGTTTTTTGGGGGGGTATGATACGGCTGTGTCCCAAGGCTGCTCTCTAAAAAATTAGTCACCCTACTCAGAGTGTGATCTCTGAGCCTGGTGAGACCAGGAAGTATCTGCACAGAGCTGCCTGGTTCATGGTGTCATGCTGAGCTGAGGAGGAAGGCCTCTGAAAAGAGCCAGGGCAAGTGGGGCAGAAGGAAGGTGTGCCTACACATGTGTATGCATCCATGACCCCTGACACTGTGTTAAGTTGGGCACCTTGCATATTTGTTGGGAGATGAAATAAGGTAACCTCTGGGGTGGGAGTGGGTTAGGGACAGAATGAAAGCTGGGAACTCATTGCTATAGGTTGTTAATTCCTCATGAGAGCAGAACACTTTTTAAGGCAGCGTTAAGTCATTAGGAAAGAATAAAATCTGCAGAAGCCAGATTATTTGGAAGAAATAAAAGTGTTGAAGTTGACAATCAGAAGGCCAAAGCACTGCTTTTTTGTTTGTGCAATGAAGGAGTGCTGATAACTGCAGAAAGAAGTAAAGGAATGAAAACTTGCTGTGGGAAAAAATGTGGAAACTTTTTCTGAGGAATAAAAAGGTCTCAAAAAGGACTTCCAGAAAAGATGGAGGTGTAGGTAGACACACTGTGCCTCCTCGCACAACCAAAATAATGACAACAACAATTTAGAAACAAAAAACAAGCAGTACTGATAGAACATTGAGCTGTATGGAAGTCCGACAACCAAGGAGTTAAAGTAGACACATTCATCCAGACTGGTAGGAGGGGCAGAGTAGGGCAGCCGGGTGAAGAGGGGTTGCGGCAAAGCAGTGGCTGGTGGACCCTGGGCATGTGGGGATGCAGCAGGCAGACCTAGAGAGGTTGTGGATTTTGGAGAGGTGTGGTACACAAGGCAGCTGGCTGACTTGGCAGTCCCACATTGGCATATAGATAAACCGGATGAAACTGGGGAGTGAAACAGACTGTACAACTCAGGGTCCCAGCTCTGGGAAATAAAGCCTCAAAACACGAATTGAAAACACCTGTGGGGGTTGAAGCGGCAGTGGGAGAAACTCCCAGCCTCACAGGAGAGTTCATTGAAGAGACCCACAGGGTCCTAGAATGTACACAAATCCACCCACACAGGAATCAGCACCACAAGGGTTCAATTTGCTTGGGGGACACTTAGGTGTTCACCCAGGCAGGGGAAGTGACTGAAATCTGGCAGAGAGTGGAGCAAGTGCCATTGTTCTCTCTTGGACTCCTGCCCCACACACAGCATCACAAACCAACGACTGGGTTGCCCCACCTGGGTGAACACCTAAGGCTCCGCCCCTTACTACATAATAGGTGTATCAAGACAAAAAAAAAATGGCCCAAATGAAAGAACAGATCAAAGCCCCAGAAAAAATACAACTAAGGACGAAGAGATAGCCAACCTATCAGATGCACAGTTCAAAACACTGGTAATCAGGATGCTCACAGGACTGGTTGAATTTTGTCACAAATTAAATGAAAAAATGAAGGCTACATTAATTGAAATTAAAAAAATGTACAGGGAACCAACAGTGATGGGAAGGAAACTGGGCCTCTAATTAACGGTGTAGACCAGAAGGAAGAAAGAAACATCCAACTAGAAAAGAATGAAGAAACAAGAATTCAAAAAAAATAAGAGACTTAGGAACATCCAGGGCATCTTTAAATGTTCCAACATCTGAATTATAGGGGTACCAGAAGGAGAAGAGGAAGAGCAACAAGTGGAAAACTTATTTGAACAAATAAGAAAGAGAACTTCCCCAATCTGGCAAAGGAAATAGACATCCAAGAAGTCTAGGAAGCTCAGAGAGTCCCAAAGAAGTTGGACCCAAGGAGAAACACACCAAGGCACATCTTAATTACATCACCCAAGATTAAAGATAAGAAGAGAATCTTAAAAGCAGCAAGAGAAAAGGAGACCATTACTTACAAAAGAGTTCCCATCTGACTGTCAGCTGATTTCTCAAAAGAGACCTTACAGGGAAGAAGGGGCTGGAAAGGAGTATTCAAAGTCATGAAAGGCAAGGACCTATATCCAAGATTACTCTATCCAGCAAAGCTATCATTTAGAATGGAAAGGCAGATAAAGTGCTTCCCAGATAATGTCAAGTTAAAGGAGTTCATCATCACCAAGCCCTTATTATATGAAATGTTAAAGGGACTTATCTAAGAAAAAGAAGATAAAAATATGTACAGTAAAATTATAGCAAATTCACAATTATTAACAATCACACCTAAAACAAAACCAAAAGAAACTAAGCAAACAACTAGAACAGGAACAGAACCACAGAAATGGAGATCACATGGAGGGTTAGCAACAGGGGAGTGGGAGGAGGAGGCGGGGGGAAAGGTGCAGAGAATAAGTAGCATAGAAGGTAGGTAGAAAATAGACAAGGGGAGGGTAAGAATAGTATGGGAAATGTAGAAGCTAAAGAACATATAAATGTGACCCATGTACATGAACAAAAGTGGGGGAATGTGGGTAGGAGGGGGTATGCAGGGTGTAGGGGAGTGAAGGGGGGAAAATGGGACAACTGTAATAGCATAATCTATAAAATATGTTTTTAAAAAAGTTCTTGAAGATGTCTTAAGGAAGAGTTTGCTTTTCTTAATGCCAGATTTCTTCACTGTAGACAATGTGCATGCAAAGTAGATGTTTTAAAAAATATTGAAAGAAACAATAAGGATGGGTACCATTGCTTAGCAATTCATAAGCTAGAAATTGCACTGGTTGCTAACAAAAGGAATGTGTGTACACACCAACACTCACACTGATGGAGAGAGGATAGACCTGTTTATAACCACTAATGGACAAGAAAACAGTAGTAACAATCTGAAAACTCAGATATCTATCAGCAAAGATAAATAAACAATGGTGCATATGCATAATGGAACTCAACACAGCCATGACAAAGAGATGAAGCAAGTTTCAGTGGCAAAGACTTCATTTCCCCACTTCTCCCCTTGGACATCACCCCAATACATTCAGAAGAAGCAGAGAAGTGCAATTCCACTCATTGAAGAATGGGAGAGACTCCATCCTTGTAGATCTGTCATGGTGGGAATGGGGAGCTGGTTCCTAGTGTGTCCTTGTTGGCTGATATCCCAATGAGGGGAGTTGGGGTGGGTCTGACTGTCACCATGTCACCTTCCACACTGCTTGGTCCTGCATGTCTCATGTGGCTGAGAAGGGTCAGCTGAGGACCTGGCAGGACATAGGAGAAGGTGGGGTGCTGAATTGTGTGAAGCTAGGTGTCCTTGGTGCTGACTGTGGGAGAAGACACAGTTGCCAATGCACCAGAACATAAAAAAAAAAATGCACCAGAGCAGATGGAGCAAAGGAATGTTTGAAAACTGAGGACATCTCATATTTAGAAAGGAAGAGGGCTCGAAGCCAAGCCTTCAGGAAGTATAGAGGTGTGTGTAAAGAAGAAGGGCTCCAGTGAGTACGTGCATGCAAATATATGTGTGTGGGAGCACAATACAACTGACAAAACATCAGGGAAGATCTTTAGGCTTCTTGGTTGAAAAACTTATTTTTAAAAATAATTTTTATTATAATTTACAGAAAGTAAATTTCTACTTTTACTTTCTTAACATACCACTTTTTTTCCTTTTCTTTTTCCTGGAGGTTTGGGGACAAGACTCACAATGCAGGTCTCCTTAGCAGTGGGCTCCCCACTTTCACAGTTTCCAAAGAGCTGACTGTCACTTTGCCAAGCTTTCTTTCCAGCCAGACTCCTGTTCCCTAGCCTCCCACAGCATGACAGTTACTTCCCATCTTCTGGATGGTTTTGGTTTAGTCAGGGAAGCTTCTGTTTTATGGTCCCTCCTTGTGTGTCTCTGATTCTGTCTGTCAGGGTTTTAAGACTATTTTTAAATAATGCCAAAGCAAATCCCAGGGCCTTGTGTGTTTTTCACTGTTTCTCCCCCAGTATTTTGGGCCAGAGCCCCCTGAGCTTGACATTATGAAATTCCAGTCACTGTACAGAAAATATTGAGCATGGGTCCCAGGAGGCAAAATCTGAGACCGGAAGGTAAGATGAGAAGCAGCCAAAGGAAAAAAAAAAAAAAAAAACAACCCAAAAAAACATAAGGCAAGTTCAACCAGATGAATAGTCATTTCCTGTTCTTGAAATTTCCTTTAGGATCTTCTGCCTGGCCAGCTGAGTCAGGAGAAGCTGGGGAAGAAAAGCATTGGTTGGGTTCAGGGGCTGGGCTGGTGGCTCACAGTGGGACCCCTGAGAGGCCTTGTTTTCCAGTCTGTAGTGGGGGAGCTGTGCCTGCAGTGTTCAACTTTGCACTCAGAAGGCCAGAGCAGGAACTAGGAGTCGACGGGTATTGGTGTGTGTGAGATGTGAGTGTGAGTAAGAGTGTGAGTATGTGTGAAAGTGTGTATGTGGGAATAACTGTTGTGTGTTCATGTGTGAGTGTGTGTCCATAACAATGTGTATATGTGTGGGAAAGTGTGTATAAGAATGTGTATATATGTGAAAGATGATGTATAAATGTGAGTGTGTGAATGTTTTTGAGCATCTGAGTGTGCTAGTGTGTGAAAATGAGTGCATACACATGTGTACATGATGGTGTGTGTGAGTGCATCTGTGAGAAAGTGTGTGAATGCATGAATATGTAAGCATGTATCAGTGTGTTTGGATGTAAAGAGAGCATGTGGATATGTGTAAATGTATGAGTGCATGAATGTCCATTGTATATGTGTGCATGTGATTGTGTATATGTGTTTATACAGAAAACTACATATTTATAATTTAAAGACTACTTTTAAAAAACAAAAGGTATCATTATCACACCTAAAACTGTTACCAATAATTCCTCAATACCATCAAATCTCTCCAATTGTCTCATAAATGATATTTTTACAGTTTATTGAATTAAGATCCAAATTAGGCTCTTAAACATTGCTAATCTAAAGATCTGTCTTGCTCTTTCTCTGCATGTATTTGTTGAGTTGATAGTTAATCTATTCCCTGGAGTTGCTCTCAGTTTAGATTTTTCTCATTCAGACTTTGCATTCAGATGTCGCTGACAGCAACTCTTCTGTCCCAGGTATTTCTTGTGACCTGAGGTTGCATCTCCTTCAGTTTCAAATGTTTGTCAAGGACAGCTCACAGGACATGTGTCCTCCTACAAGAGGCACATCATGTCTGCTCGTGTCTGTGGTGATTTTAGTGCCATTGAGAATCAACACCCAGACGACCAGCATGTCTTGGTGACACATGTTTGAGGTAAAACCACTGTACTTCTCATGCTGCTTGGGGGCTCTCAGAGTGGGATGGCCACACTATTGTCCTTCGTATGGGAACTGCAGTGCTGAGAGGAAGGTCTCTGTCTATAGCCTACCCTGGGGAGAGTTCATGGCATAAAGCAGTGTCTTTTGTCTATCCCTCAGCCTAACCCTTAGTGGACTGCTGATAATCTATTCCCTGGAGTTGCCCTCCCTTTTGGCTAACTGTTGGTGTGGCAAGTCTTTGGATGATTCCTCTTCAAATGAGCAGGGGATTCCCTTTATTCCAGCATCCCGTTGTAGTCAAATGGTGATCTATGTAGTGCCTCCCAGAAACTTTGTGGTAAAATCTCATGATCACCCCTTAGCTGCTGAGAAATGACTCCACAACACCTGGGCTGAAGCTGGGTGGGCCCAGCACAGCACTGCTACACAAGTCACAGGTGACCCTTATCTGGAATGTTTTCAGAAGGAAGGAAAGAAATGAAGAAAGAGAGAAACTATGTGTGGGCTGAGCTAGAGGACAGTTGGTGGGCAAAGACAGCCATGAGACAAAAACAAAAGAGAAATAAAAAGCGTTAATTATCCAAAAGCTTTTTGGCCTATTTTCTTGTGTGTGGGAAAAACGTGAACAAGTGGGCCTGTAGGACAATATTGTAACTGAAAGCTCAGGGGACTACTTGTTGTATGTCATGAAGTAGACCAAGCCTGACATTTGCTCACAGTAGGGTACACCTTCACCCACTACTGAGGCTTTTCCCTGTTGTCATACGGATGCAGTGGTTCAGCTGCCTGAGAATAGGGAGGTGTCCCCAGGAACCAGGACAGATTGCTGGGCTGCCACTATTGTGAGATGACAGGTTAGTCACATATATGTGTTTATTATGGTTGGAAGGCTCAGTGGGGGGCACCTAGGACTGTGATGATCTAGAAGGTAGGGGTAATTCTAGAAACTGTGAGGAGACATGGCTGGGTACTCAGTTGATTAGAGCATTGTCCTGACACACCAAGGTTGTGGGTTTGATCCCTAGTCAAGGCACATACAAGAAGCAACCAATTAGTGCATAGATGAGTGAAACAACAAATCAAGTCTCCCCCTTCTCCCTCTCTCTCTTTCTTTAAAAATGATAGATTAAACTGTGAGGATAAGGGAGGAGGCAGTAGTAGCAGCAGGCAGGAAAGGTGGAGGGGAGCAGAACTATGGATTATGTGTATTTGGCTACTGTTTGCTGTGTGGCGTCCAAACAAAACTCTCTTCTCTCCCTCCCCACAAAATGAGGTGTCTGTCACCTGCTAATTGTGGCTGGGTGCTCACTGTTATTCTGAGGATGATGAGAGTTCCAGATCTGGATTCGCAGTGGGTGACAGGGAGAGGCCAGCTGTGTGGTCACAGGCACATGAATGAAAAGGCCCTGATGGTCACTGACTGTGAACAGTGCATCTCTGTGGAGATGATTTTTGTTTCCATCAACAGTTGTGTCAGAGGAGGATGCCTGCACTGAGACCTCATTTGGGATTCCTGGCACTTCTGTGTTTGCATCTTCCAAATTAAACTTGGGAACAAAGTGATGACTAGGAATGCAATTAATGCTCTGCTGACACAGCAGAGAATAGCCTGAATGATGAAAATTACTCACCAGTCTGTGACCAGCCTTTTACAACAAAAAGTGACTCTGAAGTTTGGAAACCATCAAGTTGTCAACTTGATCCATGGCTAATGAGCAGGAGACAGCAGGTTACCTTTTACATACTATTTTCCTCTTCACTTTCCCCTCATTCTTTTTTTTTCTCTTCAGAGCAGTAGATTTGATGTGCTTGATATTTTTACGGAAGTGGGGGGCAGCTTAAATGTGGCCACTCCCTCATCCCATCCCAGTTCTGTTTTGCACAGTGTGCATTCTTTCATGAGTTCTCTCACTTTCAGGAGAGGCCGTTGAGTGGGGCTCTTATGTTACAACTGAAAACAAAAGGTGCCACAATCACCACATCTGCAGTAAGCTGTCTGCAAGCTCCCAGCCCCTGACTTCTGGAGAAGGGCAGGCTACGCTATTGCCACCCACCCTAACCTCTCTTCACACAAGAGACAGTGAGTCACTGGCCGTTAGGGACAGCAGTGGTGGGAAAGGCTTTCCCTGGGCATGGGAGTAGAAGGGGATTCTGTGTTAATCACTGCATCTTCCCCACTGATGGGGGACACACAGCCCCCAACACTGGACAGATGGGATGGACAGTCATTTGTTAGTCACATGTACTACCAGCTCAGGAGAGGAGAGCACCATACCTCATGCAGGAGTGTCCTGGGGAACAGAGTGAACTAGCAGGGCTGTGGGAGGCTGGTTTTGTAGTAACAAAAGAGGGAGGTGCTTCCTGGTTCCAGCAGGAGGCAGTGATTGGCTTGTTTGACTCTGCTACTCAGTAATTAGTAGGAATTGTTGGCCCATTTAATTAGAAGGCTCTTTGTTGGCTGGGGGAAGCTTCTCTGTGGAAACAGAGTGGCAAGGGGAACATGCAGTTATACCATTGGAGGTTCTGCTGATTTACCAGATGTCCAGGCAGCACATACATTTGAACCTTAATTTTAAGCTTTGCCCCCTAAAAAAGGGTGTTCCAAGAAGTCATGGGTAATAACAGGGAGTGGCTGCCAGAAAGGAAGTCAGACACCTCATGCCAACTCCCAGCTATGGATCCTGAAGGTCCTGCCTGAGCTGCCATCATGAGAAGGTACAGCCAGAACACTTTGGGATCTTAAGTGCTGTCCCTGTGCAGCTCCATACCTCTCAGAAGGTGCAGAAGAGGTTCCAGAGGTTCCTGCAACATGAATGGGCACAGAGGTCCCAGAGTACCATGGATCGGGGTATTCCCCAGGGGTAAAAACAGTGATCCTGCTACTCCAGAATAGTACTGAAGGGGAACACATGTGCCCCTGAGGGGGTCTAGTCCTCAGTGACAGAGGGGCAGGCTAGGATGGACCAGGCTTATGCCTCTTAGGGATTCATTCAGATCCTAGTAACAGAGAGTCAAATACAGTAGCTTGAATTATAGATTTGTTTTTCTCTCACATATGAGATCCAGGGTAAGTTGTCCCATGTAATAGAATGGTTTCAGAATGTTGTTGGAAAGCACAAGATGGCTGAACCATTGCCATGGCACATGCTCCCTCAGGGAAGAGAGAAAGACAAAGGGCAGAGGACAGACAGCCTGAAAGCTTCCAATTCCACCTTCTTGGTGATTTAGACATGGCCACTCTTATCTGCAAAAGAGTCTGGAAAAATGTTGTTTTAAGTTGGGCATAGTTGAGGAAGTAGGGGGACAAGAGATATTGAGACCACTGCCAAGGGAAGAAGTGCTGATCTTTGGCTCAGGGAGAAATAGGATGCAACAGCAAGGACAGTGTCCCTTCTTGTTCCACCAACCTTCTAGACTCCCTTCAGGTCCTGGGTTTGCAGGAATGTGTAATGAGGGTTCCTCAGAAGAACTTGGGTGTAGGAATTGACCTCTATCCCAAATGAGAAAAGAGAGGAAATGGAGGCCATTATAGAACCTGAAGTGACATCACCATCCTCTTCCATGAGATAGGGAATGACTCATGAAGTGAAGCCAGTGACTGAAGAACAAGTCAATAGGAGCAAGTGGCCATCACACAACTCACAGATTTCCAGAAGACAGGGAACAAATGGCTCCACAAAGCCCAAGGTTATGGGTGCTTGAAAGTACAAAAAGTGGTGTTTTTGTAGACTGGGCTTGGCTGGTGGTAGAATGTAACTTTGCAATGAGACAGCTTGTGTGTGTTCCACATGCTACCAGAAATCTAGAGAAGTGGGGCTGAGGAGAGGTATAGTCCCTAGACATTAACAAAAATCATTAGTGGAAGGATCCTTGAAAATCTGTACAGATGAAGATGTTGTAGAATTAATCAGTTACTCCTCCCCACCCCCTGCCATCTGGGTGACCTTGTACTTAGGATCCTGTTTCACCAGGAGCAAAGTACTTAGGATCCTGTTGTCACTAGTAGGGAAGCATCATATCCTCCCACAGTGAGTTTACATTCCAACAGGCACTGGGAAGTGACTATGATAAAGCTTGGAAATTGAGCAAGTCAGTAACACAAGAAGTACAATAACACAAAAAGTAGGCATATGTCCTTTCTCCTTACTTCCAGATCATTCTTAAGACACAAAACAAAGAAAAAGACACCAACAATTGAAATCAAGAAAATAAGCTCTATGGCTCAGAGATGACATGAAGGGGCCACGCTGAGAGTGATCTGAATTGGCACCTGGCACATGAGCACACTGTGAATTGGCCAACCAATGCTCAACTAGTCTCAAAGGGCAGACACTCAAGGCTCATGACTCCTGACCTCATGGACTCACTGCCCACCTGGTGCCAGGGGGCTCTAGAATGTAGGCAGACAGGTTCAAGAATCAAAGTTGATACTGTTACTATAGTCCAGGACAAAGGGGTCTGAGAACACCAGCCATAGAATCACTCCAAATATTGGTATTTCTGCATACTGCCTTTAAATTTTGTCTCAGTTCCTCAATATTTTGATGTAGCTGTTGAGTTTAACAAAATCTCCTTCTTTACCAGGGAGGCTATCTCTGACGCTGGTGTTGGTAAACAGCATGAGCTGCCTTCCAGCCAGGCCTGACCACTGACCAGTCTCTTAGTAGATGTTCAAGTCTGTTGCCATGGATCTTACCTCCATCAAAACACAGCAACAGTGGCAAGATTATCTTCCCCCAAATTAATTTGCATGTCTGAGCTACATTTAAAAATCTCTGAACCCAAACCCAGTTGTGCATGTTGATGTAGTGTATTTTCTCTCTTTTTTTGTTTTTTGACCTTTTGGTCTGACCTCCTTTTATAAAGGGGTTACTCTTCTTTGGAAAGTCCAGTCCTTACTGTTAACTTTTTTTCTCCAAGTGACATTAACTATGTGCTATTTCAGAAAAGTGGAAGGTTTCTGAGCAGCTGGACTTCACACGGCTTCAGTTTGAGCTGAATGTAAAGACGGAATACTTTAGGAAAGTACAACATTTTCAACTGGGTTCTGGTTTTCCTCTTCAGACTGACAGGTGTATAGCTTAGAACTAATGACAGAGTGTCTTAACAGGAAATGATAGAGTTAAAGCCAGGTTGCAGAGAGGCTTCATTTAGTAATAAAACATTTAATAATGGAAATTTAATAATGGAACTGGAGAAACTCTGCTTGGACTTATTAAGCATTTGTTTTCAAAATCCAAAAGAATTTGCATGTAATTCTGTGCTTATAATTGAAGCTGATGATAATAAAGTGTCTCTCTTTGTGAGTTTCTTACATTCTGTATCCTAGGCACCAAGCTTCAGCAGCATCAACTCAATCTCCGACTTAGGCTTTATTTCTATTTTACCCAATGAGAAACCTGTGGCTTTTAAAGTGTGGGATAATTGCCCACTATTCCTAGAGCTGGTTTATAAGTGGAGCTCACCTGATTTATAGCATGTATGAAACATGTCTCCAAGATTTTTTTTATGTTGTTTATATCTCTTCATCTGTTGCCTCCATTTTTCTCTTTTCTTTTGCTCCACTTGAGCTTTGTCTCCATCTCTTCAAATGACTGGTGAATCAGTTTAACTAATTCAAGCCTTGATCAATGCTATTTTTGTAGCAAGTCTATTTGCATGTAGCCCTTTATGTCATTATAAAATTTAAGAGATAGAGAACAAATATAAGAGATATTCAAATATAAGAGATAGAGAACAGCTCTGGCCCTGGCTGGCATAGCTCAGTGGATTGAGCGTGGGCTGAGAACCAAAGCATCACAGTTTCGATTCCCAGTCAGGGCACATGCCTGGGTTGCAGGTCACGGCCCCCAGCAAACACACATTGATGTTTCTCTCTCTCTCTTTCTCCCTCCCTTCCCTCTCTAAAAATAAATAAAGAGAGAGAGAGAGAACAGCTTTTGAAAGCAGACTACTGCCCATGCCCTCTGCCACGTCCTACATGTAGCATGGACAATGGGATAAGAAAGAGTTGGATCTCCTGAGTGTGTCCCAGCAATGTAGTAGTGTATGCCACCAACATCAGAACTGGCTCTGTGTTTCAAATAGGCCTCCAATGACCTGTGGGTCATATCAAGGAGGTTATTTATGAATGGATAGCTGGTCTACCAGAGGAGTGGTCTTTAAAAAGAAATTCCAGATCTCCAGTCTTATGAATATTACATTAATGAGAAGTGATTTTTGGTGACCACGTGTAAGCTAGAAAATCCAATTGTTTAACAGCCCCAAATCCCATTTCAACCAATTTTTTTTCTGTACTAATCAAGAATGCTAAAGAATTGATCATCTATGATGTGATAATACGTTTTTTGGCTGTTTTTTAGAGAACAAAATAAAATTGCTGAAGGGTTTTTCAGAGCTTTCTTCAGCTGTTCTGTCTAAAAGATATAGGATTTAGATTAAAGAAGCCTTTACTAGTCACATCTTGGACAATCTGAGCATCAGAATAAATTACAGTAATAGATTACAACCCATTGAGTACAATAGGCATCCAGGAGTTTACACTGATATAAATAAATGAGTGGAGGTAAAGGAAAGTTCTTTCCTAGAGGAGAATCCTGACTCATGCCTGTAAAAGGAATGGTGGAATTGGGACATTACCTTGTAGAAATTATTTTAAGGGGGTGATTTGGGCAGAAGTCATTACTAGATGCTGTGCTGTTGGGTGGAACTTGATGAGAGAAGGATATGAGTTGTAATCTGAGGACGTCTTCTACAAAATACTAACCAACCGCAAAATAGGTAATGGCAACATTGCAGTAAAGAGGCCTGACAGAAACCAAGGTCATTAAGGTGACACCCTACAATGGTGAAAAGAGCTGACACTATGTGCACTGAGCATCTTTCCTGATGTGGAGGCCTGGTCTGTCTGTCATCCTCATTCTTATTACAATTATCAAGAACACAAGAGATATAAAGGATGAATAACTTTCCATACTGGAGTAAACTGAAGACATGGCAACTACATGCAATGCATGATCCTGGACCAGAAAGGAAGTAAAGGCAGTATTGAGAAAGTTGACAAAATTTGAATGGTGTCTATGGGTTGGTTGCTAATGCTGCATTGGTATTGATTTCTTCTTTTTTCTTTTTTCCTTAATTGTTCAAGTATAGTTGTTTCCATTTCCCCACCCCTGCTTTTCCCTGCCCTACCCATACCCATTTTGCATCCTCAATCCTACCCGCCTTTATACATGTTCCTTGACAACCCTTTCCCATTATCCCCTCCCCCATCCCCTCATCTCTGGTTACTGTCAGTTTGTTCTTTTCTTGATTAGGATGGTTGTTCAGTGTTCATGCATGAGAGCCTGTGGGGAGGTATTACATACTGTAATATTTAGGGATGAATGCAGCTTGTTCACAAATAGTTCCAAAAAAATACTAGTGATTTAATAATCACAGGTAGATGGAGAGAAGGTGTAATAGAGAAAGTGTGATAACACTTAAACCATTATAGGATATATTGGAATATTTTATACTGTTCTAGTAACTTTTCTGTAAGTTTGATCTGTTTTGAAATAAAACATTGAAAGGAAAGTGGAGAAATTCTAGAAGAAATAGTATCCTGATAAAATAGTATTCAATTAGTCAAAATTTAATTAGCCCTTAGCATACTTTATACTTGCAGGTTAATTACAGTGGAAATATCCAACAGATGGAAATGATAGTTATTCAGTTTTAAATCAGGAGGCAGCCTGATACAGACCTTTATCACTACAGTAGAGCAGTGCTTACTCCTCAAGAATTTCTCAGGGAGATCCAAAGATTTTAACTTTTTCTCTATATTATTTCTTTTTAATTTTGAAAATAAGATTCTTAAAACAACTAAAGGACTTTTACACAATGGAGTACTACTTGGCCATAAAAAAGAAGAAAAATTTACCCTTTGCAACAGTGTGGATGGACCTGGAGAACATTATGCTAAGTGAAATAAGCCAATCAGAGAAAGACAAATACCATATGATCTCACTCATAAGTGGAATCTAATGAACAAACTGAACTGACAAGGAAAATGGAGACAGACCCATAAATGGAGAGCAGGATGACAAGTTGGGAGGGAGTATTGGGGGCAGCAGCATTGAGCAAAAAGAAAACAGGAGTCATGGACATGGACAAGAGTATGGTGATCGCTGGACGAGAGTCATAAAAGGGGACTAAAGGGTAATGGAAAAAAATAATAAAGATTAAATTAAAAAAAAACTCTTTCAAAAAACAAAGTTCTTTCATTTTGAACTTCCCTAAAGAAAATTTCAAAAATACTGAAAAGTGAAAAACACAAAGAAAATCTAGCTATAGCCATTGATAACATTTTTCATCCATTTCCTTCCACATATTCTGAAGCAGACTTTTACTTTGTTTGGGCAAGTTAAATCACATTTATGTACCCTTTTATCTTCAGTGTCTTTCTTCTATTATCTCCAGTATTTTTCCATGTTGCCACATGGTCTCTGTCTATGACAACTTTAATGGCTAATAATACTTCATCCTATAGTGTGCCTGCTCTAGGTCAGTCATCCGCCCCTGTGGATGGCAGAACAGAGAAAAAATAGACCTTGAATCTTGATGTTCCTGCTGAGCTGTTGAATTAGTCTATCTGAAATCACACAGCTGCTGCACTTCTGGGTCTATTACAAACCATTTTTCAACTAAATCAACTTCACTGGAGTTTCTCTGTTACAACCAAAAGCATTCTCTTCCAAAATAGGTAATATTGAGCTACACTGGTTGAAAAAAAATTACCGATAGACTCAAAATATTTTAGTATGAGACTAAAAAGACAGGAGTTCTTAATTTTCTAAGCCTTCACGACTATGTACTATGGTATTCCAGCTCTTTTGTACTTCTACCTGTATATTCTTAGGTTGCTTCTTTCTTGAGTCTTTCCACCCAACCATTACATTACACTAGTGATAAGGGGACTTGGTGCCCAATCCATCCATTGAGGCTCTCCAACCAGCATGGCCCGAGTCTCCCCAGCTTCCCAAAGTTCTGAAAACCCTGGGAGGGGAAACCCAGGGTAAATGAGCAAAGATTAGGCAATAACTTATAAAAAAGCATGAAATGAATGCTCATAATAAGGAGTGTTTAAACAAATTCTGTTGGATCCACTAGATGAATTATACATAGTTAATAAAAATAATTTTCAAAGAATAGTATATATCAATAAAAACTATAATCTTTACTCTAAAAACAAATATGTGAACTTCTAGTTCAGGCAATAGGGCAACTATACAAGTTTATAAAACTACCACCTAGAAATGTGCAGTAACAAATATCATTTTCAATACATAAATAATTAAGCAGAAAAAAAGTACAAAGTGAGAGTTCAGAAAGAGAGTCATTATGTTTAGGGGTATAATGTGTCCAATGTGGAATTCCCATGTTAGGAAATGAGGGAGCATTAAGGAATGGGCTGCTCCCTTGGCAATTCATAGGCCAAAAGTTCAATATCCAATCAAAGCTCCACACACAGAAAAATGAAAATGGAAAGACTTACAAGAAAACAAGAAAAAACATTTTGTATTATCAGGATAGGAAAGAATTTTTTAAAATCTTTTTAAATTTTATTTATTTATTTTTAGAGAGGGAATGGAGGGAGAAAGAGAAAGAGAGAGAAAAACATCAATGTGCGGTTGCTGGGGGCCATGGCCTGCAACCCAGGCATGTGCCCTGACTGGGAATCGAACCTGCAATGTTTTGGTTCTCAGCCCGCGCTCAATCCACTGAGCTATGCCAGCCAGGGTGGAAAAAATTTCTTTAAAAAAAAGCATTGAATGAAAGTTATTCTGAAGATTCAAAGTAAGGCCGCAGAGCATAAGCAGATCATAGTTTGCTTTTTAAAAGGGATTTAAAAAATTTAATCTTTATTGTATTTTTTCCATTACCATTTAGTCCCCTTATACCCTCTCCCCGCAGCAATCACCAGACTATTGTCCATGTCCATGAGTTCTTTTTCCCATTTTGCTCAATCCCTCCACCACCTCACCTCCCCCCAAGTAACTGCCTCTGCTCTTCATCTATGAATCTGTCTCCATTTCCCTTGTTAGTTTAGTTTGTTATTTAGATTCCACATACAAATGAAATCATATGCTATTTGCCTTTCTCTAACTGCCTTATTTCACTTAACACAATGTCCTCCAGGTCCATCAACACTGTCACAAATGGTAAAATTTTTATTTTTTACAGTTGAATATTATTCCATTGTGTAAATGGCCCATAGTTGTTTTATCTACTCATTTATGATGGACCCTTGGGCTTCTTCCATATCTTGGCTATTATAAATAATGCTACAATGAACATAAAGGTGCTTATGTTCTTTCAAATTAGTGTTTTGGGTTCCTTTGGCTATATTCCCAGAAGTGGGATTTCCGGGTCAAAAGGCAGATCCATTTTTAATTTTTTGAGGTATCTACATACTTCTTTTTAACAGTGCCTGCACCAATCTGCATTCTCACCGAAGGGCAAAAGGGTCCCACTTTCTCCACATCCTCCCCAGCACTTCTTGTTTATTGATGTATTGATGATGGCCATTCTGACAGATGTGAGACAGTATCTCACTGTGGTTTTAAATTACATTTCTCTGATGATTAGTGATGTCGAGCATCTTTTTATATGTCTATTGGCCATCTGTATGTCCTCTTTGAAGAAGTCTCTATTCAGCTCCTTGGCCTATTTTTTTTAATTGGGTGGGTTTGATTTTTTTTTTTTTGGTATTGACTTTTGTTAAGTTCTTTATAAATTTTGGATATTAATCCTTTATCGGATGTATCAGTGAATACGTTCTCCCAATCTGTGGGTTTTCTTTTTATTTTGTTAACCATTTCCTTTACAAAAAAACATTTTAGTTTTATGTAGTCCCATTTGTTTATTTTTTCTTTTGTTTCCCTTTCCTGGGGAGATATATCCAATAAAAAATTTTTACAAGCAATGTCTGAGATATTGCTGCCTATGTTTTCTTCTAGGATTTTTATGGTTTTGGATCTAACATTTAAGCCTTTAATCCACTTTGAACTTATTCTTGTGAGTGGTGTAAGAAGGTGGCCTAGCTTGATTTTTCTTCACATATCTGTCCAATTTTCCCAACACTATGTATTAAATAAACTATCTTTAGCCTATTGTATATGCTTGCTTCCTCTGTCAAATATTAATTGTCTATAAAGGTGTGGGTTTATTTCTGGGCTCTCTATTTTGTTCCATTGATCTGTGTGTCTGCTTTTATGCCAGTACCATGCTGTTTTGACTACTGTGGGCTTATAGTATAGTATAGTATAGTATAGTATAGTATAGTATAGTATAGTATAGTATAGTTCCAACTTTGTTTTTCTTTCTCAAGATTGCAGGGTTACTATGCAGGGCCTTTTGTGGTTCCATAAAAAATTTTAAAATATTTGTTCTAGTTCTGTGAAATACATCATTGGAATCTTGATAGGAATTGCATTGAAGCTATAGATTGGTTTGTATATATGGACATTTTATGATGTTAATTTTTCCTATCCATGAACACAGTATGTTCTTCCACATACTTGTATCTTCTATTTCTTTCTTCAGTGTCTTAAATTTTCAGTATCTAAGGTCTTTTTATCTCTTTAGGTTTATTCCTAGGTATTTTATTCATTTTAAGGAATTGTGAATTGGATTGTTTTCTTAATTTCCTTTTCTGTTAGTTCATTATTGGCATATAAAAATGAAACTGATTTCTGGATATTAATTTTATATCCCACTACTTTGTTAAACTCATTTATTAGTTAAAGTAGATTCTGGGTGGCATCTTTGGGGTTTACGTACAATAGCATGTCATCTGAAAATAAAGGCAGTTTTACTTCTTTATTTCCAATTTGGGTGCGTTTTATTTCTTCTTCTTGTCTGATTGCGGTGGCTAGGACTTCCAGTACTACATTAAATAAGAGAGATGAAAGCAGATATCTGTATCTTGTCCTCTGTCTTAAGGGGAATGCTCATAGTTTTTGACCACTGAGTATGATGCTGGCATTGGGTTTATCATATATGGCCTTTATTATGTTAAGGTATGTTCCCTTTAATCCACTATGCTGAGAGTTCTTATCATAAACAGGTGCTGGATTTTATCAAATACTTTTCTGCATCTCTTGATATGATCATGTGGTTTTTATTCTTCATTTTGTTTATATGGTGAATCACATTTATTGATTTGCCAATATCATATCAACCTGGTATTCCTGGATTCAATCCCACTTGATCATGTTGTATGATCTTTTAATGTACTGCTAAATTTGATTTGCTAATATTTTGTTGAGGATTTTAGCATCTGTGTTCATCAGGGATATTGGCCTATAATTTTTGTCTTTGTGGTGTCTTTATCTGTTTTTTTTTTAATTAAGATAATGTCCTAGTAAAATGAGCTTGAGGTCTTCCCACCTCTAGAGTTTTATGAAATAGTTTGAGGAGAGGTGTTCATTCTTCTCAGAATATTTGGAAAAAGTCATCTGTGAGGCCATTTGGTCCAGGCTTTTGTTTGTTGGGAGTTTTTTGATTACCGCTTCAGTTTCATTTGGTGTTATCTGTTTGTTCAGATTCTCTGATTTTTCCTGCTTTAATTTTGGAAGATTGTATGCTTTTAGAAACTTATCCATTTTGTCCATGCTATGCAGTTTGTGGCATATAGTTGTTCATAATATTTTCTTATAATCCTTTGTATTTCTTTGGAGTCTGTTGTTATTTCTTCTTTTCATTTCTGATTTTACTTATTTGGGTCCTCTCTCGTTTTTTCCTGATGAGTCTGGTTAAAAGTTTGTCAGTCTTGTTTATCTTTTCCAAGAATCAGTTCTTGGATTCTTGGAATCTTTGGTGCTGTTTTCTTTAGACTCTATTTCATTGATTTCTGCTCTGATCTTCACTATTTCCTTCCTTCTACTCACTTTGGACTTTTTTTGTTGTTAGTTTTCAACACATTAGATAACTTATTTAAGCTTTTTTTTTTTTTTTTTTTAGATAGCCCTGTAATGTTATGAATTTTCCTGTTAGGATTTCTTTCCCAGTGCCCCACAGATTTTGGATTGTTGTGTTCTCATTTTCATTTGTTTCAAGGTATCTCTTGATTTCTTCCTTGATCTTGTTGTTGACTCATTCATTGTTTAATAACATGTTATTTTGCTTCTATGTCTTTGTGTTTTTCAATGTTTTTCTTGTGACTGATATCTAGTCATTGCATTGTGGTCAGAGGAGACACTTAATGTGATTCCAATCTTTTTAAATTTATTGAGGCTTGTTTTGTGTCCTAACATGTGGTCTATTCTGGCAAATGTTTCATGTGCACTTGAAAAGTATGCATATTCTGCTGCTTTGGGGAAAGATGCTCTGATGATATCAATTAAGTCCATCTGATCTAATGTGTCATTTAAATCCACTGTCTCCTTGTTGCTTTTCTGTCTGGAAGATCTATCCATTGAAGTCAAAGGAGTGTTAAAATCTTCAACTATGACTGTATTTCTGTCAATCTGTCCCTTTATGTTCATCAAGATTTGCTTTACATGTTTAGGTGCTCCTATGTTGGGTGCATAAATGTTTACTGAGGTTATATCCTCTTATTGGATTATCTTTACCATTATGTGGTGTCCTTCATGGTCTCTTACTGTCACCTTAGTTTTAAAGTCTATTTTTTCAGATATAAGTACTGTCACCTCATCTTTTTTCCATTTGCATGAAATATATTTTTCCATCCCTTTACTTTTAGTCTGTGTGTATCTTTCTATCTGAGATGGGTCTTTTTGAGGCAGCATATATATGGGTCTTGTTTTCTTATCTTTTCTACTACCCTATGTCTTTTGATTGGAGCATTTAAGCCTTTTAGGTTTAAGGTGATTATTGATAAATATGTATTTAGTGCCACTTTATTGTTACATTATTTTCCTCTGTTTTCCTTGTTGTTGTTCTCTTCCTCTTCCTTCTCTTCCTTCTCCTCTTTCTGCTTCTTCTTGCAAGCACTTTAACTTTTTTTTCAGTGTTACTTTGGTGTTAAAAAGCTCCTTCAGCTTTTACTTGTCTGGGAGGCTCCTTATTTCTCCTTCGCGTTTAAATGATAGCCTTGCTGGATAAATTAGCATTGGTTGTAGATCCTTGCTTTTCATCAACTTGACAATTTCATGCCACTTGCTTCTGGCCTGAAATGTTTCTGTTGAGAAATCAGATGACAGTCTAATTGGTGTTCCTTCATATGTAACTACCCCTTTTCTCTTGTGTCTTTTAGGATTCTCTCCTTGTCTTTAAGCCTTGTCATTTTAATTATGATGTATCTTGATATAGGCTTCTTTGGGTTCAACTTGTCTGGGACTCTCTGAGGCTCCTGGATTTTTGTGTCCTTTTCCTTCCCTACATTAGGGAAGTTTTCAGTCATTATTTCTTCAAATAGATTTTCAATCCCTTGCTTGCTCTCTTCTCCTTCTAGTATTCCTACAATGCTGATGTTGTTACACTTCATGTTGTCCCAAATATTTCTTAAGCTCTCCTCATTTTTTTAAACTATTTTTTCTTTTTGCTGCTCTGCCTGGGTGTTTTTTTCTACCCTGTTTTCCAAATCACTGATGGGACCCTCTGCTTCATCTATTCTACTGTTCATTCCTTCCAGTGTATTATTTATTGCATATATTGCATTCTTTATTTCTGACTGGTCCCCTTTTTATGGTTTCTATGTATTTTTTCATGCTTTTGAGTATCCTTATAATCATTACTCTAAACTCTCTGTCTGATAAATTGCTTACTTCCATTTCATCTAGTTCTTTGGGAGAACTCTCTTGTTCTTTGATTTTGGGTTTGTTTCTTTGTCTTCCCATTTTGGCTTCTTCTTTTTGGTTTTTGCATTTGTTGTTAAACCAATCAGTGATATAATGTTAAGCTATAATCAGCAGAGTAGCTTAAGCAACACAGGGTGGCACACAGTAATTCCTATGGACAGTGTGGTTGCTTCTCCTCACACTGATGCCATTTGAAGAGGAGTGCTCTGCCTGAGGAACTTGCCTTCTGTGGTATGTGGAATGACTCAGCAAAGGGGCCCTTTGGTTCTCTCCCCAGAGCCCCCAATTCCACACTTTACTCAAGCATCTCTGGTCCATTCTATCCTCCCTCTTCCAGAGCCCAGGGTAATTGCCTACAAACAAAATTTTGAGTCTTTAAGAGGCTCACTGAGTCTCCAGCTGTTTCTCCCTGGCAGACAGAAAACCTGCTTCTTTTCACAGCTCAGTGTCATTTGGGTTCCTTTTCAGCTCTAGTGCCATAGGCTGAGGAGCACTGGCTTGGGGTTTAGATCCCATACTTTTCAGGGCAACACCCCTGGCTGCTGAATAATTTCTCTGGATCTTCAGCTGACATCCATGCCAGCCTTCTCACATCTCCTCTCCCTACCAGCCTTGTTGTGGTGATGTGGTTTCTTCTGTCTGTTCTTGGTTATAAGGCTTATTTCCAACTAGTGTTCCATTATTATTCTGAATGATTTCTCCATAATTTAGCTGTAATTCTAAATTGGTCCTGGGAAAAGGTTAGTGTAGCTTCCACTTACTCCTCTGCCATCTTGAATCAGCATCAGATTATGGGATTTTTGAAGTCAAACAGAACAGGGTTCAAATTTTGGTTCTACCAAATAATGTCTTGGATAAAAAAACTGATGGATTAAGTCATTTACCTGTAGATCAAGATAAATAACAGTATTATTCTATTTTCCAGTTTTATTGAAGTATATAATTGATGTACATCACTGTACAATTTTGAAATGTACATCAAAATAGTTTGCCTTTTAAATATTATGATATTACTAGTGCAATAAGTGTAGTTAGCATGAATTATTTCATATAGGTACAGTAAAAGAGAAAGCAGAAAGGCAGAATTTCTTTCTTTGTCATGAGAACTCGTACAGCTCTTAGAATTTACTTTCTTAACTTCCTTTTATAGATAAGTATCAAAAGCATAAACTACAAAAAATAAAAATACTAAACTCAATTAAGTTAAAACTTGTGAATTACAGAAGATACTCTAAAAGTTCCAGCAGATAGGCCTGGTTTTAATAAAGATATTGGTAATGCTGTAACTGATTGGATTACTAAAAATATGAATACTTCCTATTCTATGATGAGAAGGAAATAAGGAATCCATTCTGGAGAAAATATCACCTATTCATATCCAGCCCTCTCTCTAGTTATCAGCTTTCCTTCTTAGGGTGACCACATGGTTATATTTGGCCAACAACATTTGAGCAAAGGGATATCTGTCATTTGTGGGCCTGTCCTCTCAGACATCTCATCTGATGATGCATGGGCTGTCTCCTCATCTTTATGGCTGGAAGTGAAGGACTCCAAGATGGAGAGCCATACAGTGAAATGTGCTAATCCCAAGATCCACATGGAGAATAGCTATGGTCTAGGCTAGATCTATATCACATTAGGATGTGAGCAGGAGGTACATTTTTATTATGTTAAGATACCAAGATATTTGAGTTCTTTATTAAAGTAGCCAGTGATAAGTACCTTTATTCTTCAGAAATTAATGCCAGGGTAGAGTCCTCAAACATGAAAAATCTGAGGTCTCTGACATTGGGTTTTGGGTGGCAGATGGCAAGGAAAGTAACACTGGAGCTTGGAAACATGGAAATATATGCTATGGTCTGGTAAATATTTGGTAAAAGTTATTGCCCACATTAATTGGGAAGCATGTCATGTGCCTGACTAAGCCAACAACTTGAGAAGGAGAAGTGAATTATAAAGGTTCAGGATGTACTGGCCACATTTGGAAGCATACTCCAAGAATAGGATGACCTCAAGAGAAAATTTGGTCATTTACAAGGAAAAATAAAAGGGAACAGGGAACATTCACAAATTCCAGTCACCCCGGATTGGAAAAGCCAACAGCTTTTAGACCAAAAGCAATAATCTATAAATTTTAAAACATGTGGCCAAGAAGAGCACAGGTAAGCTTCTTCAGTGAATAAAGAGAAAGATGAAGCTGAGGAAGTAGTCTTCCCTCAGAAGCCCAAAAGCCCCAAGAAAGCCTCCAGAAACTTGAGGGCAAGAGCATGAGGGTGAAAAAACACTAATAAAAAAGACATGTATCTCTATTCAGGGAAGAAAAATAACTGTGGGTATAGTTACTGGGGTTTGGACCTGAATGGAAGAAAATAGACTAGAAGCCTATCAAGCTTTTGAGGCAATCATGTTGCCAAAGAAACATTAATGGGCTAAAAGCAAAAGGTCCTTAGATGGTTGAGTCACTTAGCAGAGCAAAGCCTGCAAAAGCGTATCTGAAATTCAGTGAGCAAAATCAATTTTTTATGATGTTAAGTTATTAAGATTTAAGGTTATTTATTACACTATGTAGAGTTAATTATCCTGATACATATATATATATAGAGAGAGAGAGTCAGGCCAATATATACAGATTCAAGTGGTCTATAAAAATAACAAGTTGTTCAGAGTTATGAAAATGAAAATAGCACTTAAGGGCAATTTCCCATCTACCAAACTAGCAGAAAGCAGCAAACTGATACCAAGACAAACAGAACCCTACAGCATTGCTGGTGGGAGGGTGTAGTCAGAGTTCAGGGTAGAAGACAGAAATCAATACGAATATTTTAAGCTGAAAGATTTCCTGCAGATGATAGTGGTGTCAGAATCAGGGGAAGGACCATGTGACTGTCCCCTGGAGTACACAGAGCTCCACATAAGAACTGGGGCAACAGGAGATCAGGAGGCTGCAGTGGAGCCACAAGATTCAAGATCAAATGCCTTTATATGTCTCAGAGAAAAGGGAGCTGGGGTGGGGTGGTCATGACTGCCACCACAGACAGACCCCACATGGCCAGGGGTGGCTACCGAAGACAACAAGTTGATCTTTTAAGTCTACACCTATCTTGGAGAGCACTTTACAATATGATTATGTATAACCAGTGACTCAGAATTCCTATGTCCTGGTGGACACAGGGAGACATGGGTAAGGCGGCGGGGGGGGGGGGGGTCAGTATTATTTGTAATAGTAAAGACTTTAGAACCAATTAACTATCTTTTGGCATAGGAATGGGTAAGCCAATGGTTTATTCATACAATGCAATATTACAGAGTGGGTAAACAAAATCAACTAGTTCTACAAATGTCAGTAAGAATAAATAGAAAAAAAAGAATAAATAGAATAAAAAGAAAAAAAGAATAATTCAAGAAAAAGTAATATGACAAAAAACATAGAGTGCAATGTCAATTCTGTACATTTAAAAAATATCCAAAGCAATAATCTATCTTATTTTTAGATACACTCATCCATAGTGACAGTTCACAGCACAAATAAACCTTATTCAACCCAGGGTTTAACTCTGACACAAAGGAGGGCAAGCTGATGACAATGGGATGTTAACTTTGTCTTTAATATTTTATTTTTGGTGGTAGGTGTGTGAGTATCAGATATAATGTTAACTGTAATGGTTGGATTTTAAATGTTTCTTAATTAAAAAGAAAATTGAAAAGTGTATTTGGCAGGATCAGATAAATATGAAAAAAATGAAAGGAATTAAGATTGTTTTCCCTGGAAAAAAGATGAAGTATGATTGTAAATTTATTTTCTTATAACTTTGTATCTTATATATGTTTGTATTTTGTAAATGCTATAAAAATTTGTAATTTATGTCCATGTCTATCATCTAATTAATGACCAGCAAAGACTTATCTCTAGTTGGCAATATTAAAGTTCTTATTTGCTACAGCAAGGGACCCCACACACCCTGGGGAACCTGGGTGCCAGGTGAGGATGTCTGGTACACCACACACCCCCGGGTACCTCTACATAGTGAGGTAAACATCTGAAGGCTGTAGTTAGCCACAGGAGGTCTTGGCAGGGATTGGCCAGATCCTGTGAGGGCATTGCCAGAAGAGTCAGTGATCTTATCTCGAGCACATTTGTTTTCCTGTGAAGTTACTGTTTGATTGGCTTGAAGGCACTCTTATCTTGGAACAGTTAAGGGACATTTAAGAGAATAGCCATTAGTTACCAGGTGATCCATGATGATAAATTCAGCTCCAGTTCTGTGAGTAAGACCTTTGAGAACATGAACGCTGTCTGGTTTCCTCCATGTAAAATATGGGGTTATAATGGATGATCTCTAAGAAATAGACCCATATACACTCTTTTTCCATATAGCTCAGTGATGGTGCTTCTATAAATTTTGCCTACTTGGGTATGTTAAAAATAGTGATTACCTGTAGTAATTTTACTTAGAGGTCTATTCATGAGGGTTTTTTTTTTTTAATGAAAAGAATAGCTGAGTGGATAAGTATTCTGATTTCTTCTCACTTCATCTTGTTTAGGAAGAGGCACAGCTAACTATGTGGTGGTCCTATGTTCTCACTATAGACACTGTTTAAGGACAGAATAAATAGATATGTCATATCTGGCCTGAAAAACACAAAACTATAAAGTATCAGTAATAAAACACAACCAGAGAGTCTGACTTGGTATAGAAGCTGGGTTCCCTAGCCAAACCTGTGCCAAAGAACATATATAATTATGGTCACAAGCTTATATTTCTAGTCCTTTCTCCTTTCCACTTTTAGCTGTGCCACTCTCAAAGGTTTCTATTGGAAACACCAACCTCTGGGGTTACTTTGTTTCATTTACTTTATTATTTTATGGCAAGAAAATACAGCTTTAAAAAGATTGCCCCTCATCAGATCATTTTAGGAACTTTTTTGAGCAAGCTCACCTTTTTTTTTTTGGCCTCTCTGTCATGCATAATAATCACCCCTAGCATACCACAAGTTGTTTTCCAGGAAATCAGTGTCATCAACAAAAGCCTGGGGAGAATCTGACTTACTGTTTGAAGGGGATGTGGGCACTGGGAGAAGACCTGTGCTAATGGAGGAAGCAGGAGCTACTACCAACTTCATGGTTCAGGTTTCAGAAGTCACCTTGTACATCGGCTAAGCCTCCACCCAATGCCACTTATTCTCTAGGATAAATTCCATTATTTCACACATTTCTGGGGATAGAATATTGTAGTAAAGGAATGTCTCCTGACCCAGTAGGTAGTAAGGCGAGAATAGAACATCCCAGGTTCAAGAATAAGAGGCCATGGATGTTTCCTCTTACTCCCTCTGGCAGAGCCTCCTCTTTCCTGGTATGTGTTATGGAAGGAATTGATCCCACCTTCAACCCTTTCCTCCAAGAGTGAGCCATGATAGCCTTTAGCCCATCAAGATTTAAAACTTGCAATGATTTGTTCAGGGATAATCACAGGTCCTGAGCTTATCCAATTAAGTTCAACAGCACTCATGTGCAAGACATTTGGTTGCCGAGGCATTTGGAAGACATTTGGAAGCAGATTCTTTTCCTGGTTGGAAATTGGCAGCAAGAGGAAGCTGTTAGTGCCATTTTGAGATGATAAAGGGAACAACAGCACTGGTAAAGCACATCTAAGAAATGGGCGCACATTTGAGCCTCTGAGTCAGCCCTGTATTTTGGGTCTTTGAGTCATAAAAGCCAATAAATTTCCTTTATTTTAGCTCTAAGATATTAGTGTGGCTACACTGGGTCCTTCATCTTGGAAATAGCACTTTATATAACAGCCCTCTGCTCCTATGGCTGTGATGGAGTCACCACAAAGTAGGTCATGACTTGGTATCAGAAAATCTGAGCTCGAAATCTTGTTTAGATTGAAGTTGTTGGCTCTCTGAGAATCCATTCCTCACAGGTACCAAGGATGATCAACTCCTCACCTATTTAACACAGAATTGTTGTGAGTCAAGTGCAATATTGAGTAGAGAGCAGCTAAAGAGTCACAGCAGATGAGGTGCCAGTGCTCACTTCACTGTTCATCTCCTGGATCAGGCTGGGCACTACCCAGGGCAATGCTCTTAAAGCCGGTCATCTGAGAACCAAGCAGGCACAAAGCCCCAGCCACCGATCCCACTAAGACATGAGGAAGGCCAGGTGGGAAAAGGAAATGCCTAGCTCGTGGGAATGCCTGGGGGCAGGAGAAGGACCATCTCCCATCACCTGTTCATCCCCAGAGTGTTGGAGAATATAGGGCAGTAGCTCACTTCACTCTGCTCTTTTAAGCCTAATAGAGAGGTCAGCTGGCCTGACAGACCATTAGTATGAACTCAAGGATGATGTGACTCCGTGGAAAGCTACAGATACTCAGGGTACACTTCTTCCACATAGAGTGTCTCCTAAAGGTGTGCTCATTAATCCATATAGTATCTCCAGGAAGCATGTTATCTTCTGTATTTGAAAATGACTCAGAAGGTCTCAGGAGTAAGCAGTCGGTAGCAAGCACATCTCCTATCAGGAACTCACTTGCTTCTTTACCCTGGTCTGCTGGTGGGGGGCTACGTGCCCCAATTAGAGGCACAGCCTGCCTTTGGAGTGCCCACTGGCAAAATGCCTCTGCAGAAGCCCCCAAGGTCCACTGCCTCCCTGAATCAGGGGCTTATACCATAGGTTCCGAGACCATTCTTGTGACTGCTTCAATAAACAGAGCTTCACAAGGCACCTTTCCCACCTCATGGACCTGGGCTGAGTTTTATTCACTACATCTTTTGTTTTCTGTATTTCTAATGCTTTGACATCTGAGGTCTTGCTGCACCTGGAGGGACTGTCTCTCCTAAGGTTAGCATATTTGAGAGAGAGTAAACAACTCACTGCTAGTATAATGATCTTCAAATACAAACCAACCAATCCAGAGCCCACACTGCACCCACCTCATCTATCAGGCTCTCATATTTGGGTCACTCTCTCCCTTAGCCAGGTACCACACATCTAGGGACAGCCCCTATTCCCTAAAGACTGCTGAAGTTATTCAAACTGGTCAATCCTGGGCCAGCTTACTCTGGCTCACCTGTACCTTCCTGCAGAAATCACAATGAGGACTCTTGCCCACATTTTCCCCTTTCCCTCTGCCTCCTGACTGCTGCTGCTGCTTGTGCAGCCTTGAGTGGTATGGCATGCCCCCTTTTCTTGGGAATGATGAATAACAAACTACCTATTCAATTACAGTCATGTCCTGATCTGCTGGCCTCACTATTTTTCCAATTATCTATTAGTACACTGTATTTTTAAAACAAGGGTGCAGTAACCATGATCCTTACACAGATTTCAAATTTCAGCTATACCTCCTGGGAGGTGCTCATGGTTATACATCTTGTGTTTCACAAACAAGCTTAAAACAGTTCATTGCTTTAAGGTTCAAATGACAAAATTTCTCCACCAAGGGGAAAACTGTTTTTTTTTTTTCCATGTCTCCACAACCCAAGAGATACACATCAGCCCAGAGTTTGGATAAGGAGTTGTTTGTTATTCTTGGAAGAATAAGGAGAGAGGAGGCCAGTCTTGCACCAGTGTGCTTACCCCTGGAGAGCTGTAATCATGGCCCAGACCCCATCAGGAGGCCATTTGTGAGTACGACAGCTGCCCACCAAGGTGGGATGGGCCACAGCAGATATGGCAGTGAGGCAGGCAGCTGTACCTAGACTGGGAATGCACCAGCTTGGATGCTCTTGCCCTCAGGGACAAAACCCTCTAATCCCAAACAGTTCAGAACTAACTGCCACTCAATCCCCATGTCATGGGGCTTCTTCTTGACTTGTCCTAGTTTCAAAAGATAAGATTTTAAAGGATAAAGTTCAAATATGAGCCAGGCAGTCCTATCAACTTCATCTCCACACATACTTGTCAACAGTAATCATGAACTTGTGTGAACTGCCAGGAACAGAACCCAAATGAAGTTTCTCCTTCTTGATCACATTAATTTTTTCTTCATTAGCACAGACACTACATTTTGCATTTTTACTACTCACTTTCCAAACAATATCAAAATTCAAACATAGCAAGCTTTCCTCTCTCCCATCTTTCCCACATACATTATAGAAGCTGTTGACTTGGGAGCAACAACAGAAAACAATGAACCAAAGGAAGATAAATTGGTCTTTATTTGCTTTTTTATTAATTGTACTTTTTATTATTAGATACAGCAATTTGATTGTACTCTTATTTCTCCTAAAGTTAATATTCACCCTTAGATCTCAGTCCACATATTATTTTTTTCCAGGTTTTTTTTTTATTGTTGTTCAAGTACAGTTGTCTCCATTTTCCAGCCACCACTTTGTTATGGATTCAGAGAGGTGGATGAATTTTGTAGATCTTGAAAAATAGTTTGTATCACTTTAATTAACTAGAGCATCATGGTGAAACACAAGCATGAAATGGGGATTTTTCCACTCTTGGCTTCCTTGGAAGCTCTGTGAGAACTGTCACGAGCCAGCTCTGTGGGAAGTGGCTCCCCACAGCCCATCTCCACAACCCCTCTGTATAAGGGTCAGAGAACTAGTGATGCTCTGTAAGTCAACTGAAAACCACAGTAACATACAATGGCTCACCTTTTCTACCCTTTAGAAAAAGTGATCTAATTACAATTTACCAACCTTTGCACACAGGCTATTCATACCTTTCCCAGTGTGCTCTCCCAACAAAGATAAGCAAGACAATTTTCTCTCAAAGTCCTCTGCATGCCTTCGTGGAGTCACACTCCTTAACCTCTCCCCAACTTTCCTAGTTGCCTCCCATAGAGAAATAGCTGGCTGCTTACCCAGGATTTGTTGTTCCTTTATTTCTTAACAGGAGATCTTGAGGGTGGAGGCCATGTCCAAGGATGAAGGGGGCCCTGAGGGTAGGTTCTAAGAATAGCAGAGGATAAAGTCAGAAATAGACTGGGACACTGAGAAATTGTGGAACATTGAACCCAACCTGGACTGCCTTTCTGAGAATTTCAGGTTATTTGGGTGGAGTGAAGCCTCTAATAAATAATAAGCCACAGTTTGATAATAGCCTATTGCCCTCACTGGCATCTCCTCATCCACCCACCCATGCACATGCAAAGACAGTAGAGACTTGTTCCTGGGTAAAACCTGTGCTTCAGACCTTTCTTCATTTAATTTTCTCTTCTCTTTACTGTGAAAAGTGACCTTTTGGTGGTGGCAACCCATTCTTAAATGAGAAATTGTTTTGGGTAGGGAAATACTTCTTGATATATCCTACACCTGACATGCCTTTGCACTCATCACTGTCTTCACAGTTATCCCCTGTCCCCAAGGATGTCCTTCCATGGAGTGTCTCCCTGAAAACACCATGAACGTTTTCCAGGAATCAACATAAATATCCCTCTTTTTAAAACCACCCTGAGATGCCCAGGCAGGATCCAGGCCTCTTTTTCTGTGCTTTCAAAGTGTCTCCACCAAAGCACAACACTGGGATAATTGACTACTATCTGATTGTTTCCCTTATGTGAGCTTGGAAAGGTCAGGTACAGTTTTTAGTCAGCCAGCCTTCACCCTCTTCCTGGCTGTCTAGCAAATGTTTGTTAAATGAATAAACGACTGGCTGTAGAATGCATGTTAATTTTAGTTAGATGGATATGTTGTGATGTTATAAACTATTTTATTAGATACCCTAAGAAAACCCAAATCCTGCCCTAGCCAAATGGGAAAGGACAGTAGAAAATGATGGTGCCATCTCCAGCTAAATGCATGAGTCATTCAGAGTGAGACTAACAGAGAAACTGCAGTCAACCTATAGAAGTGTGAATAAAATTGTTTTAAGCCACTCAATTATGTAATAGCTTGTTGTAGAGCACAGAAGATACTTGATACAAGACTGTTTCTCCCTAATTCTGTGTTCCCCCATTAATGAGGCTTCCTGAACACTTCTTCAAACCCTAAAAGGGAGTGCAGATATCAAAGACCTGTGTGAGGTACAAGCACTGTGCCTGCGATAGCCTATGCAGAATGATTTGGGACACAAGCTCAGGCATTCCTCTGGAGGCAGTAGAGTGGTCAACTTCTCTGGGCTACAGCCTCCTCTGTCCATGAGGAGCCTAAGTTAGGAAAGTGAGTTTTCAAATTGTGCTTTGACAAGCAGGAGGGTTTCAGCAAGGTGCCATGGGGGCAAGGCCAAGAGCAGCCCCATTACCTGGTCTGGGAGACCCTCAACTTCTATTGGAGAAACTACTCCTATGTGGGTTTCATATACTGGGCTTCTATGTAAAATTTTATAAAGTGTCATTCTCTTAATCTCTTTAAAGAGGCAGGGCTTTAGAAAGCATTCACTGGGGGGAATCCTTCCCCTGCCCTGATGAAAATTCCAGCAGGAGTCATACTTCTTTTAAACTCTTGATGGAAGTATGCTGGTAAATGTCAAAATTTCAAAAGTCCAGGGGTCATGTTAAATCTCAAAACATAGTCTCAACTCAGTAATTTCTGTGTCTCCAATTCATTTCAAATAAAACTTCATTCAAAGGTTAGACTTCACCTCCTTCCCACAGAAGGCCCATATGGGTGGGCTGGCCAGTGTGCAGCCTGAGTCTTCCTCTCCTTGACTCCTCTCCCACTCACTACCCAGGATGCAATGCCCCCACACGAAAACTTGGAGAAGAGACAATATGGAGGGGAAAGCTCTTACATAACCTGCCCATAGGCCTGGGAAGTACCTCCCTCTAGCTCTCACAGTGAGTATTCTTCTGGCTTCTCTAGGCTATCTCTTCCTTCCCTGTGGATCTGTCACCTGTTACCCCTTCACCTGAAGTTCAGTTCACTTTCCTCTATTGGTTGCTTATTTAGAAAGGTAAAGATCAGTTCCAGATTCTCCTCTTTGGCCAGAGCTAAGGTGGCCCTGGATACTGGCTGCCTTCTGCATGTGGCCCACATCTGGCCAGTGGCATCCCACCCAGAATAGTAACCTCTGATTCACCACCCACCCATGTGGCCAGCGCCAGTAGTTCTACCTCCTGCTTTTACACAGGAGCCAGACCCCATTTTCAGTCAGGGTACACCCTCTAAGGCCTCCTGTGAAGCCCCTCTGTCTTCTTGAAGTTAAAAACAAAACCCCTCTACCCATGCGAGGGGGCTAGTGTTTACATAACAACCCTCCAAAAATTATCCTCCTTACAAATGATCTCCTATATGAGAAGCTTAGATGTGCTTGAACATGTCCTAAACTGGCAAGACCAATTTTTAATTAATGCCTTTGTAAATTTTGTAGAAGACTGTGCACCTTGTTAGAAATTCAGCCATTAGGAGGTGATATCAGCAAGATGGTAGACTAGGAGATACCAGTCTGCATCCTTTCACAGAAACACTGGGACAAAATATTTGCAAACCATGTATCTGCTGAGGGGTTAATGTTCAAAATACAGTCTATCCATAAAAAGTCTAGCCATTATTAGCATAATGACAATAGTTTGCATGACATCAATGTAACCTGGCAGCCAAAGAGAGTAGACTGGAATGCGCATGTGTGAACAATGATGACTTCACTCTTCTAGTCAGTGGGGGCAGTAGATGCCATTCAGTGAGCATGTGTACTATGTGGCTATTGCACTCAAAATGACTGAGTGAGTAGAGCAAAAAATCTGTATCAGATTTTGCATTAAACCTGAACATTCTTTTGTGGAAGGTATTCAGATGATTCAGAAGGCCAAGAAACTATTCAGAAACTATTCAGATGGGCAACTGGTGATTGGCAGCTTCATCACAATAATGTGCCTGCTCCTACACCACATCTTATGCTAAATTTTTTGGTAAAACATCAAATCACCCAGGTGACTCAGGCCCCATACAGCCAAGATTTAGGCTGCAGCTCCAGGCTTTTCCCCAAAACTAAAATTATCTTTGAAAGGGAAGAGATTTCAGATCATCAGTGAAATTTGGGAAAATACAATGGGGCAGCCGATGGCAGTGTGGAGAACTGTGTGAGGTCCCAAGGTGCCTACTTTGAAGGGGACCGAGGCATCATTGTCCTAAGTACAATATTTTTTGTATCTTGTATCTTCTTCAGTAAATGTCTCTATTCTTCATATTATATAGCTGGATACCTTCTGAACATACCTCATATATAAGGATTCCTATAACTCAAGAGCAAAAACAAGCAAACAAACAAAAACCCCCCACAAATAATTTGATTTAAAAATGGGCAAAGGAACTGAATAGACAATTTGTCATAGAAGACATATAGATGGCTAACAGGTAATTGAAAAGGTGCTCAACATCAGTAATCATCAGGGAAATTAAAATTAAAACCACAATGAGATATCATCTCAGACCTGTTAGGATGGCTATTATTTTTTAAAGATAAGTTTAGGTGAAGTTGTGGGGAAAAGCGGACCCTTGTAAATTCTTAGTGGGAATATAAGTTGGTACGGGAAACAGTATGGAGGTTCCTCAAAAAATTAAAAATAGAACTACCATTTGATCCAGCAATTCCACTTCTGGGTATTTGTTTAAGGGAATTTAAATGAGAATCTTGAAGAATTATCTAAACTACCAAATTTATTGCAGCATTATTTACAATAGTTAAGGTATGAAAACAACCTAAATGTCCACTGGTGGATGAATGGATAAGAAAAAACGTGGTATATATACACAATGGAATATTATCAGCAGTAAAAAAGAAAATTATCCTAACTGGGATATTTTCTTTGGAATCTGGAGTTTATTATGCTAAGTGAAATTAAGCCAGATGCTTAAAGACAAATACTGTGTAATTTGATATGTGGAATTGAAAATAGTCAGACTCTAGAAGCAGAGATTAGAACAGGGACTGCCAGAGTCTGGAGGGAGGGGGATATGCAGAGGTAATGGATCAAATGGTACGAAGTTTCAGTTATGCAAGACAAATAAGTTCTGTAGACCTGTATAGCATAGTGCCTAAAGCTGACAGTACTGTATTGTATATTTTAAATTTTCTGAGAGGTAGATTTTATGTTAAGTGTTACCATACACACACATAAATATACTCTCTCTCACACACACTAATAAGCAAGGCAAGAGGATGCCTTGGGAGGCAACAGATTGGTTATGGCCTTGGAGATGGTGATAGGTTCACAGTTGTATATTTATCCAACTCATTGAGTTGTATACTTTAAATATGTACAGATTTTTACTTGTCAATCATATCTCACATAAAGTGACTTTAAAAGGAAAAGAATGTGGCCTTTAGCATGCCATTGTGTTCAGACTGCAGCTTCATTTTAACATCCTGGTATACTCACTTTCCTTTCTTTATGTCTAGAAAAGAATTATTTCAGTTGAAAGCATTAGATATGTGAAGCAATGAGCTTTATAATTGTCTTTAACAAGCAAAACAACCAGAGTGCCTAAACCTCTAGAAACAAGATCAGAGGGGTTTTCCCAACTCCAAGTCTGATGGTGAGCCAAGTGCATCCCCAGGACCTGGTCAGTCAGAGCTCCCATGTCTCCTGTCTGCTTTAGTTGCTCTCTTTGAGCAGTCTCTGCTCTAGGGCATTTTCTGGTGACCTGAAAACAATTTTATAAAAGAGGTGGTCTGCTTTTAGATTTAGACAAAAAAAAAAAAAAAGCATATAAAGCTTGGTACATTAGAAAGGAATTTGCCAGTGAGTGATTAGAATTCCTCTTCCTGTGAGCTTGGAGTTCTACATGCACCTTTCATAGCTTGTTCCCTGCAGATGTGATTTTAACACAGAGCAATGAATTTTGCAGACTCACCTCTTGGGGCCTTTCCTAATAGTCTGCCCACCTTGTACTGACAGCAGAGTGTGGTGTGTGCATCAATGCCTTCCTGGTGATGCAGTTTGCCTTGCAGGCCCCTGTCCCAGAGCAGCTGCACCTGGTTATGGATTAGCTGAGGGAGTTTTACTGATGATCCAGCCCCTCCCTTTTACAATCCATCAGCACACACTCATGCAAGTAAAATTAGAGGATCCAGCCACAGCTCAAGCTTGGGAAATGCACTTTTCCTCCTTTTCAAGACAGCGGTGTCAAGACAAACAGAGGGGTAAATGCACAGTGAGAAGCCCTGATGAGTCAGCCCAACGTGTGTCCATCTACAAGGTGATGTGAGAAACAGTATTGTCTTAGACTTAGGGTGCTTTTTTACCTTCCATTTATCATTCTCCTCTTCCTGCTTGCTACCATGGCTCGATCCTTAACTCTCAGTAGAAATTTCAGGTCTAGCACTTACCGTCCAACCATTTTTATGTGTGCTTGAGGGTGTATGGTGGCAAATAGCATGACCTTCAAATTCAGACTGTCACTGGGTACTTCTAGACTCCCATCTCAGTCTATTTTTCTAATTGGCAATAGTAATCCTCAGCTTTTCATGCTAACCCTTCTCCAGTTATTCTTAGGTCTATGTCTTGGGGTGCCATGTAAGCCCATTGTTTCTAAGCACATCTAGACCAGGGTTGGCCCATGATTGTCCCTCTTGTTGCTTCTTAAATAAGATGTCACCTTGACTTCTGAATGACATTTCCATAATGCTGTGTTCTTTATCCCCTAGAATCCATATTCATTTTCAAGAGCTTTTGGCCCCAGTTAAAACAAAGAGAGTCATTTGGTCAAGGGCTTTATGGAAAGAAAAGATATTCTCCCTGTGATGTCTGAGAAAGCATTTCCCAATAAGGCTTCATCTCAAACACCAGAGGCTCACATTCAGGGTCCATGTGCAAGATTCTCACCTCACATTAAAAGTGAAGCCAGGAAGATCAGTAATAAATTAGAAAAAGAAAAATATCTGAAGGAAGTTAAGAATAAATGACAGACAATGCCAGAAAGAAAAATGGAAGAATCATTCAAGAATGCTCTCCAGTTAATGAGAATCTGAACTTGAGAATGGTCCAAGATAGTTGACTAGAATTAAAAATCCTACGTTTTTCCTACTGCTTATTAGAACCAACCACATAATTTGTGGGTCTAGTGCAGAATGAGAGAATGGACACCTTGTTCCAAATGAATATGAATTTCAAGATGGTGACAGCAGAGCATAAAGCTAGGTGTGGTCCATTTGGAGCGTGCCCTGAGTGCTTATCTCAATCCCTCACCAGTGAAGCCACACTGCTGTTATCTGTTCTTTGCTCTTTCTGCTAATTTATCTCCTATAAGAAATGTGTTGTATTGCTAACCTTATTCTAGTCCTCAGGAAGCTACATGAGAAGGAAGGTGCCCATCTGTCCTTTCAGGACCGACGGCCTATGGGAGGGAATAGAGGGCCACCTCCCATCTCTGCCTCTGTCTGCCTTGTAAATCCATCTTGAGTCTGTCTTATTTAACCTGGCACCTGGCCCACAGGGCTCAATTTCCTTCATTCAGACCTGGAAGGAATTCTGAGGAGTCGCCATGGAGGGGCCTATGCATACCTTTGGACAGCCCCCTCTGAAGACAGTATTCTGAGGAAATTGCCACCACCTGGTCATCATTAGTTTTCTCCTCACAGAAATTCCTATGGGTTTCCTTCTGCTAAGCTGTGACTGCACTCTGAGCAAGCTTGTAGTCCAGGACTGCACTTATCAGTCTGTTCTTCCCTCCTTCACACTGTTTCAGTTCTGTCAGGTAGAGGAAGGAAGCATATGTATGCCCCATGGAGGAGACTAGGTCTGCCATTTGCACTTATGATTGGCAAGATGGCAGCAGGTATGACCAGGTCCCCTTACATCTCTCCTGGACTTGAATGAGTGTGTGACAGCCAAACATGAGAGGCACTGGAAGACAGTGTCCACAGTGGTTTTCTTTACCTCAAATTTTACTGGGAGGAAAAAAAATACTTGAGAGTAGCTAATAAATGTTATTAAAGTAATGAAAGAAAGGGCTGCTTAGTGTACAAGAGTGGAATCATATTTGAAAACTAAAATAATTAAAAACTAAGGCAATGGTTAAGGAATGGATACATAGATGAATAAAACATATGTGAATTCCAGGAACAAATCCAAATATATATCAAAATTTACCAAAAAAAAACCATTTAAAAATTTTTATTTAAAAAAGGGTAAATTGGAAAATTTATTAACCCTTTGGAAAAAATGTTAAAGACCTTATACTATGTGGATAAATAAATTGCAGGTGGATAAAAGACTTAATTATTTTTAGCATGTGTGCTGCCAAAGCAAGCACAACTATTTTTAAAAACATAAGTAATGAGGACTCAGACAATCCAGTCTGGAGGCATGTTTCTTGCAGATGTGGTGCACCAACTACAGGGAATGAGTTTTCATGGACAAACTAAATTGGCATTCAAGAGCAAGGCCCCTGGCTTCAAGTTCAAGAAGGTGGAGTAGGAAGATCTTGAGCTCACCTCCTCTCATTGACACCAAAACTGCAACTACACATAGAACAATGATCTCTGAGAACCATCTGAAAACTAGCAGGAAGATTTTCTGCAACTACAGATATAAAGTAAAAGCCACATTGAAAAGGGTAGGAGGGGTAGAGACTAAGCCTAGTCAGCACCTACCCTATTCCCTACTCCTCATGCAGTGACTCACAGGTGGGAGGGTTATCACAATCTTGGAGGTCATCCCTGAAGAGCAAAGGGTCTGAACCCTAAACTGGTTGACCTGAACCAGGAAGTGGAGCCCTCAAAATGTCTGTCTTTGAAAACCAGCAAGGCTTACATCTGGGAGAGCCAAAGAGCTGTAGGAAACCCAGGTTGCCCTCTTTCCAAGTTCTGCTACAGAGGGAGCAGTTTGAAGAGCATCTAGGTCATATGTGAAGGTGATACATTGACTAATTTTAGGGTGTGTGCTGGAGGGACAGGGATCTGTTGGAACTTGCTCATGCTGCAGGTGCTGGTGGGTACAATTTTTCCCCTTCCTTTAACCTGGCTGGTCTGAGACTATCCATTAACCTTACTAACACTGTTTGTCCCACCCTGGCATTTCCCTAAAGGCCTACCCAGGGTAGCACCCCTCCAAAGCACATCCTGCCCTGCCACACACAGTGGGTAGCATCACTCAGCACCAGCACATGGCAGTGTGTCTGCAACAGCAGGTGTGGGCTTTGCAGCCAGTCACATCAAAACCTTGCCCTACATTCCAGTGAGTCTGCAACAGTTGAGGCCAGATCTCATAGCCAGCAGGCCAGATACCAGCCTTGCCTGCTGGTGTGTCCACAGAAGTTGTGGTCCAGCTACAACAGGAGGCTATTCTAGTCCACCCACTAGACCACCTGGCTCTGGTGACAAAGGAGGACATAAAAATAAGAGCCCTGCAGGAAAATAAGGCCACTTTTTCAAGACCAAGAGATTTAGCTTACCTACCTTATACAATACATAGAAACAAACAGGCAAAATGAAGATAGAAAAGAAAATTTTCCAACCAAACAAACAAAAAAAGACAAAACCACAGAAAAAGAACTACATGAAACTGAGATAAGCTGTCTACTAGATGAAGAGTTCAAAGTAAGTCATAAAGATGCTCATTTAACTGTGCAGACAAAAAAACTCAGTCAGAACTTCAGCAACTTGAATAAAGACCTAAAAATTCTAAGAAAGGACATAACAGAATTGAAGAATGTAACAGTTGAAATGAAAAAAAAAAATCACTGCAGGGAAACAACAGCAAATCTGATGACACAGAATGGATCAGCAATCAGGAAAACAGAATAGTGGGAGTCACCCAACTGGAAGGTCAAAAAGAAAAAAGAATGAAAAAGAATGAAGATAGCATAAGGGACCTATGGGACAACATCAAGCATACTAACATTTGAATTACAGGTGTCCAAGAAGGAGCAGAGAGAGGGAAAGGAACAGAAAACCTATTTATAGAAATAATGGCTGAAAACTTTCCTAACTTGGCAAAGGAAACAACATTCAAGTCCAGAAATCACAGAGTCCCAAACAAGATGAACCCAAAGAGACCCACACCAAGACCCATTATAATTAAGTTGTTGAAAGTTAAAGATGAAGAGAGAATCTTAAAAGCAGCAAGAGAAAAACAACTAGTTACATACAAGAGTATTCCCATAAGACTGTCAGCTGACTTTTTAACAGAAACTTTGCAGGCCAGAAGGGAGTAGTATGATATATTCAACATGATGAAGGAAAAAACCCTACAACCAAGAATACTCTATCAAGCAAAGTTGTCATTCAGAATTGAAGGAGAGATCAAGATTTTCTCAGACAAGCAATAGTTAAAGGAGTTCATCACCACTAAATCAGCATTACAAGAAATGTTAAAGGGAATTCTTTAAGTGGAAAAGGGCAAAACTAGAAATAAGATGAAAAAAATATGTACTGGTAAAGACAAACATATAGTAAAGATAGACCAATAACTTATAAACGTGGTATGGAAACAATTAAAATGGCAATAAACACATACCTATGAATAATTACTTCAGTTGAAGTTGACTAAGTGCTCCATTGCAAAACCAGGATGACTGAATGGTTAAAAAACAAGCAAACAAACAAAAAAACAAGACCCTTACAAATACTGCCTACATGAGACTACAGATTGAAAGACAAACAGAGGCCAGGAATAAATATATGAAAAAGATACTTCATGTAAATGGAAATAAAAGAAAAAGAGAAGCTGGGATAGCAATACTTATATAAGACAAAAAGACTTTAAAACAAAGGCCATATAACAAGAGACAAAGAAGAATCCAGCAATTGTTTTCTTCCATCAGAAAGATAAGCCCCCAGAAGCAGAACAATTAAAAAAGATATATGTACCCCTCTGTTTACTGCAGCATTATTTACAATAGCCAAGTTATTGAAGCAACCCAAGCATTCATCACTACATAAATGGATAAAGAAGTGAGTATGTGTGTGCACATGCACACAACATACAGGAATATTATACAGTCATAAAAGAAATGAATCTTGCCATTTGCAACAACATGGATAGAACTAGAGGGTATTATGCTAAGTGAAATTAAGTCAGAGAAAGACAAATACCGTATCATTTCACTTAGGGGTAGAATCTAAAAAACTAAAATGAACAAACAAAACAAACTTACCCATAGATACAGAAAAACTGATAATTGTCAGAAGGTTGGGTGGTGGGAGTATGGGCAAAAAGGCTAAGGGGACTAGGAGGTACAAACTTGTAAATAAGTCATGAGGATGTAAAGTACAACATAAGGAACAGTAATATCAATATCACAATAACTTTGTATAGTGACAGATGGATAGTGGACTTTTTTGTGGTGATAACTTTGTTAGGTATATAAATGTTTAATCTCACTATGTTCTACACCTGAAACTAATAGAATATTGTATGTCAACTGTACTTTAATTCAGAAAAGCTTTACAGAATAAAAATTAGACATGAAACCAAAAATAAATAAATAAAAACATAAAGTAATGGAAGAAAATACAGGTGCACCTGTAAATGCACCTTAGGTGAAATGGCCTTTAAAGAGGACATCAAAACCAGAGATCATGAAGTTCAAGAATAATGGACCTGATCTCTTTCCTCCCACCCAAAATAAGGCAAATGAGGAAATGGCATATGTAGATTAACATCTCTAAACCACAGAGGCAAATGACAAAAAAGAACTATATTTTTTACTCTGTATGAGAAAGCATCTATACTCTGAGCATATATAAATCAGAAAGCCTAATATACATATGCTAATGGATTGGGGCAAATATATGAAAAAATCACAAATAAAAATGTAGATTAAAACAATAAGTTAACAGCTTCCCCTTCTTCACTGGCGAAGATGTTTATGTTTATAATGTCCAGACAAAAATATATAAATAGTAGAATAGATAAATAACAGAGAAACAATGCAAAAGTCCAAAATCAAGAGATTGGTTGGAAAAGCTTTGGAATATTCATAAAAAGATCTCCAAGGGTCATTAAAAATGGTGTTGTGGGAGAGATTAAATAACACAAAAAGATGTTTAAGATATCAGATTATTTGAATGAAATTCTATTTGCATTTCATGTTGTCAGCAAAAGTGTTGGTTGTAGGAGACCATTCTGCGTGGTGTGGACCCAGTTCCCACTCGGAGACACATAGGACCCATGCCCAGGGATAGGTTCTCCCATGGGGAATCAGGCCTGCAATGTACCTAGGCTGCTTTGAGACTTGCTTTTGCTAAAACTTCCTCACCCTGAATTGAGACAGCAAGTGCTTACTGTAACTTCCTAAAATCCATGCTAAAACTACCCAGTATGGAGTGTAGCAGGTTCAACTACTTTTCCCTTTTCATTTGCAAATATCCTTCTTCTGTGATGTGATTAGTGGCATCAGCTCCTTTGTTTTCTGTAAAAGGTAACCACCTAAAGCCAACCTGTGCATAGTAAATGAGAACTATCATGTAATGTGCTGAGAAAACCAATAAAGTCTGGTCACAGCAAGGGCTGCAGTTTTTGCTCTCCTTGAGAGAAAAGTCATACTCACCCTTTTCCTCCACAGGACTCTGTAGTCCATGAGAATGTTGTGTCTCATCCACAATGTGGCAGACCCCACAACACAAGCTGGGGTCTGCATCAGCTGGCATCCAGGAACAGGGACCCAGGGTTACCAGGCATTGTGGACAACACACCAACCTGGTTGGAGTAGGCTTGCAATAGCCCAGGTAAGGGCCAATGACACCGAGCGCTTTTCAGTAAGGTCCTAAGGGTGTGTTGGATTTCAGAGGAAAATGGTTTTCTTCCTAGGTCACTCTTTCTTGCAACTGCTTTGCAACTGTACCTTCTTTAATAAGATAGGAGCCTTGCTCTCTCTCCCAAGTATTCACCACCACCTCGAGTGTTGCAGAAAAATAACTCACATGCAGGGAGGTGACGAAGTATGAATCTTTTATTACGCATGCGGGCTCAGGAGAGAGGGTCTCCAAATCCTGAGCCCCATCCCTAACTCTCCAGGGCTTAAATAACCCCGAGCTTCCTGCCTACCTGACAAGGCAGCTTTCTGCCTACCTGACAGGGCAGGGGAGTCAGGGGTCTTATCTAACTATCTTATATGGGAGACAAAGAGCAGAGCAGAGTTACAGAGTACAGGAGCTTAACATGAGGTTTTTTATGCCACACGCGGGCTTGGGTAGAGCAGTTAAGAGCCACAGGGGCGCATGTGGCAACACTGTAAAAACACTCACAAGCCAATCCCCATGCACAACCCGCAACTAGGTCTAGGCTTGGGAGAAAGAGCAAAGATTTTCCCTTTAATCAGCTTTAAAAACATCAACTAGTTACAGAACAATTTACAAGCATCTCATCAAATTCTTTCTTTTAAGTCACCTCTTGTGATCCCTTCAGTTTTGCCTTCCCCCCGCGTCTGCCAGCATAAGGATTTAAAGGTGCAGGTGCAGAAAAGGCAAAATTGAGACTGGCTTTGTGATCACTGTGCTTGTGGTGGGAGGAATTTCAGAAAAACGTTCTTTTATTTGTTAAAAATTTTCTTTAAATATTTCTGCAAATCCTCAACCATGAAGAACGGGCTCTCTGGGAAACGAGCAATGTTTTAAGCTAGTTCAGCAGCATTTGGGGGCTGCTGAATGTCTCCCTCATAAGGGATCTGTAGACTTAGTTACTTAGGAAAAATTTGGGCAGAAGTTGAAATAACACGAGGTGGTGTGAGATAAGATTCTAGGTTAATGTCTCGCTCCCTCCTTTAGAGGATTTAATTTGAAAATAGTGGTTTGCTTGGATTTCGTTTTGGTTTTTGTTTTGAAAGGAACTTCTCAGCCTCAAAATATTTTGCGAAACCTCTGGTAAATAGAATAGGATCTCTAATGTTGTTACATCATAAGGATTCTACTCAGAAAGAATTTAAATTGATCGTTTAAAGAAAGGAAAAAGATCTCACTTCCCTCAGACAGGAAAAAGTGCAAAAAATAAAAATAACAAGAAAATGTGTCTTTTAACCACTCTGAATCCTCCTTATGGAGGCCCAGGGACTGCTTTAGTCCTAGGAATGGGCCATGCAGAGCTTAGTATCCTCCCTCCCTCTTCTCCAACCTCTCTAAAGTTGTCAAGAGCACTAGATAATGAGACAGCTCACTTTTGAGCACACTCACGGAATGCAGTAATCAGTAAGAATTAACACAAATAGTAAATGTATTTGCCAGTAGAGAAAAAACTGTTTTTGAAAGTTACAAATGTGTTCATAAATTTGTCAATCTAAAGCATACTATTAGTGGGATAGGGGGTGTAACATGTTAAAAAATATATTAAGAATCCTCTTTGTTTATGCTGGAGCCGTGACCCTTTATTGTAAAAATGAAATTTAGGTGTACTGTCTCCTGGGGAGAAAGCCCTTCTCCATGGAAGATTAAGTACCGCTTTTTAACTCAGTACCTATAAACACTAATCGTTTCCTTGGGGAAGTACTGGCTATTCTCCCGGAGGGAATGGTTAGTCAATCAAGTCACAAAAGGGCTTTGGCATGTAACCATTTTTGTCTAAAACATATTTAAGTAGAGTACTCCACCATCTTTGCCACTTTTCTTGAAAACTCTGAACCTAGGAGCTACCAAGTCCTGAGAACAACAGGGAAATTAACTTGCTGCTTAAACTCACTGCAGCTTGTGGAAACAGCAGGGGGTCTGTCTTTCTAAGCTAAGCAAATTATTAAAGAATGTCCTGATTGCCAAGCCCTTAGCAAGGCACCCCCATTTACAAGAGTTAATCCTCGAGGACTAGGTTCTCAAATAATTTGGCAAACAGATGTCACTCATTACACTTCCTTTGGAAAATTCAATACATTCATATTTCTATTGATACTTACTCTGGTGCCCTACATGCATCTATGCTTTAACAGGAGAATCTGCAAAAATATACAAGCCCATTGGCTTGAGGTCTCTAGTCATTTAGTATGGCCTCAACAAATTAAAACTGATAATGGCCCCAGATACCTTGCCCATTCTACTTAGGTTTTTCTTCAGTGTTGGAATATCCAATGTAAAACAGGAACACCTAACAATCCAACAGGTCAGGCAACTGTAGAACAGGCTCATCATACTTTTAAAAATCTTCTTAAAAAAAAAAACAGAAAAAGGAGGAGTCATGAGTCCTTCCCCCAAAATTCAATTATGTTAGCTATGTTTACCTATAATTTTCTAATTATAGTTATTAGAAATCACAATTATAGTAATTGTGGTGAGCCACTCTGTACTCCAATTAAGAAATATTTTCAGAAGAAAGAGCCAAAGTCATCTTATCTTCAGGTATTATATAGAGATTCACTGGGAGATGGCTCTTGGCAAGGTCTTGTAGATCTCTTAACTTGGGGAAGAGGGTATGCATGTGTTTCCATCCCTACAGGTCCTCTCTGGTTACCAGCCAAAAGAGTGAAGCCTTATCATGAATGGAACAGACACCAAGCTCTGCTACCTGGAGCCAAGAACCAATCGACTGACAGATCAGATGGCCCAGCTGACCCTGAACAACCAGAAGGGAAATGGACACTCACACAGTCACTCCCGGGCCTGGGTCTGCCAACGGAGGAGGATGGGGCCTGACCCAATGACCGAGGCCGAGGCTCAAGCACCTCCTGCAGAGAACAACAATCCCTCAGTGCCCCATACTGTTCAATGGTTGAACCCTGAAAACTGGTTCAATGGATTGAATTTATGGGTTTAGGTCATGGTAGCTCTTGGATGTCTCCTTGTCTTAATCCTTATTTGTGCTTTATGATATGTATATATAGAGAGAGGTTGTTTTCTTAAGATTGCATTGGGGAACAGCAAATAGTAGGTTTCAAAGGCTTAACAGCTACAACAGCATTTACAAATGAAAAAGCAGGGAGATCAGATATTGGGAACTGTCCTCCCTGGTTTCAGAAGCTGTAACCTCCCATGGCTAAGGCTGAGTGAGAGACCTTGGGACCATAAGCCACTGAGGAGACAAAGTTTATCTCCCTGGCAGGAGTGCCATTTCTGTTCCTTTTACTTCACCCTGCCTGGCCTCCAGTGCTTGGTCAGTTAGCCAATGATGGGTAAGATTCCTCAAGGGAGGATCAGCCTAAGACAGGCACAATCATGAGGAGGCCCTCAGGGAAAGACTTGGGGGGTTGTAGGAAAAGAAGGCGATGAATCCTCACCCCTTGGCTTTGACATAACCTGAGTCCTCATTCTGTCTGCTAGAAGTCTCCTAATCTCTTGGTTGCCTGACGTAAGCCTGAATCATTGCCAAAGGTGGGTGCAGCCCTGTGCTAGAAGGGGTAGGTTCCTGGGCAATCAGACCTAAGAAAGAAAGCATAAAATCCTATGAAACTTACTTTGCTAATACCCTCAGTTTAAATGATAATGGTCCAAGCCTGAAGTGAGTTTGTTTCCCCACAGTTTTGTGGTGCTTTATCTATTTAACCCTGACTCAAAATAGGCCCTCAGAGTTCTTGAATGAATGTTATCCATTTGATCATTACTGCCTGACAATGATTGATGGACCTAATCTGAGAATGTGGGTCTTTGAAACCACTGGTGCTTGCTCATTGTAATAATGTTCTGTGTACTTTGATGCATTTGTGAATTATTTTGCCAGGGTCATGTGAGAGACCAGCAAGTAGCAAGCTTTGTGGGATCTATAGCAGTCCTAACTAAAAACAAGGGGGGAAATGTAGGAGACCATTCTGCATGGGGTGGACCCAGCTCCCACTTGGAGATGCACAGGACCCATGCCCAGGGATAGGTTCTCCCGTGGGGATCAGGCCTGCAATGTACCTAGGCCTCTTTGCTAAAACTTCCTCAACCTGAATTGAGACAGCAAGTGCTTACTGTAACTTCCTAAAATCCATGCTAAAACTCCCCAGTATGGAATATAACCAGTTCAACTACTTTCCCTTTTCATTTGCAAATATCTTTCTTTTGTGATATGATTAACAGCATCTGCTCCTTTGTTTTCTGTAAAAGGTAACCACCTAAAGCCAATCTGTGCATAGTAAATGACGACCATCAGGTAATGTGTTGAGAAACCCAATAAAGTCCAGTCACGGACTGCAGTTTTTGCTCCCTTTGAGAGAAAAGCCATGCTTGTCCTTTTCCTTCCCGGGACTTGTATTTCATGCAAATGTCTCATGTTTCATCCATAATGTGGCAGACCCCACAAGCGATGGTCCACATCACTTGGTGTCTCCACTATAGCATTTAGAACTTGGATATTTCTATTCAGTGAATTAGTCTCCCATCCCTGACATAACTGTGGGGTTGACCTGCCATATGGTTGACCTTTGTACAATTCATCAAGACTGAAACAAGGAACATCTTATTTTAGATTTAATATTGTTATTGCATGTGTACCAAGAATCAGGAAAGGCCATGACCAGGCTGGTACTGTGTACATGATTAATATGAACAGGTTTTCCTTCTTCCCCCCCTCTCCTTCTCCCACTAACCCAGCTTCTTTCTCCTTGTTCTATTTTTCTGCCTTTCTCCTTTTTTCTGCCTATCTTCCATCACTCTTTGATCCTTTTCCCCCTCTTTTTAAATCTTTTTATGTCCTCATTTTTTGATGTTTTGCCTTGCACCAAAATGCACCATAATTCTGGAATCACAGAGGTGAATGTGACCCAGTAAGTTCCTTAGTGGGGTCTCAGGTGTGGGGGAACAGTCCTTGCACAGGAATATCTGAGAGTTCACATACCACTTCTGTCCCCCCATGGGTGCAGTTCACAGGACAGCCAAGCATGCCAGAAGAAACACAAAGCAGATCCCTGTATGCCACATAGTGACCTGTTTGGTATGAATGGACATTCAGTGTGAGCTGAAATCAGAAACATCTTTCAGTTGTGAAGGGGAGGACTCTGTCCAGTGAAGCTAAGAACAGGTATCCCAGCTCACTCTCCAAGCCTTTCAGACCCATCTCTGCCTATTCTGCTTTCAGATGCTCTCTGCCCTTCATTTGGTGGCCTGTACTGTCCTCACCACATGTTGGTCTCATGGGTTTGCTGTTATCTCCTCCCTCCCTGCCTTTTTGGATCTGCTTTCACTCCCATTCTTAAAGCTATTTTGTTTGTACCACTCCACATGGTACTCCTCAGACTCAGCATGTAGGTCATTGGAAAAAGGCTGAGGGGCTCAAGCTATAACCATGATGTGTCATTGCTTAAGAACTTCATACTGATGGAGTCCAAATCCTCAGTTGAGAGGCATGGGCTCTGTCCCCCTCAATGGCCCACTGTCGAAGACCATTTCCTACCCCTTTGCTCTCCCTTCCACTCCTGGGTCCTGGCACACAAAGGTGTAGGCAGCTTCTTGCACACCCACCTCCCCTCAGTGGAGCTCCCCCAAGAGGACAGCAGCCCCATTGTCTGGGATGCCACTGCCCCTGCTTCTCCCTGTTGCTCAAAACTCTTCTTGGAAGGTAGGGACAGCTTCTGAGAAGGCCCCCAACAATCCTGCCCTCTGATATTCATCTCCTGAGTATGGCCCAAACCTAATAATTGGCTTCTAAGTAGCAGAGTACAGCACAAGCTGTCACTTCCAGGACTCGACTACAAAGGCTGTGACTTCCATTTTGCTGTCAGACTCCCTCTTACCTTCCCAACTGGCATATTTTAATGAACAAGATGCCATACTGGAGAGGCCTGCATGGCAAAGCATTAAGGTCTTTGGTCCAATAGCCGGTGAGGAACTGAATCTGTCCAACAACCATGTGATCGTGGAAATGATCCTTCCCCTCGGGTATTAAGAACATGTCTTCTCAGTAAAGGCTGATGTCCCTTTCTGTCCCTACAAAGTACTCTCTGTGTACCTTTATCATTGTATCTGAGCCCAGTTGTATCATCTGTTTATATAGTTTATCATTTAATGCACCTGTGTATCCCAAGCTCCTGGCATTTTTCCTACTCATGAGTATGTACCAACAATTGTTCACATGGTAAGTATTAAAAGGTTGGACTTAACCTAAGGTGATGTGAGGTTATGGGAGGTTTTTAAAACAGAATTTTTGTTTAGTGATAAACATAGACTCACAAGGAGTTGTGAGAAATAGCACAGAAAGAGCTTGCATGCCTCTTAGTCAGTTTGACCCAATGGTCACATCTTACAAAACTATAACAGGATGGATATTAGAGTAGGAAATTGACCTTGATACAATCCACTCATTCAGATATCACCATTAAAAACTTATGACACACACACACACATGACTTATCTGTGTGTGTGTGTGTGTGTATCTAGTTTTATGCAATTTTATCCTAAGCAGGATCATGTATCCACTACCACAGTCAAGATCCTAAAAGGCTCCATCCTGCATGTGGCCTTTTCAGAGCCACACTCTCCTTCCTCCCATAACCTCCCTAACCCCTGGAACCACCAATCTGTCCTTCACTTCTATAATTCTGTCCTTTAAAAATGCTGTACAAGTTGGAATCATAGAGTGTGTAACCTTCTATGATTGGCTTTTTCACACAGCATAATTCTCTTGTGTTCCATTTAAGCCATGTCAATTAATGCTTTGTTCCTGTTTATTGCTATGATATATGTTGATAAGGAGGTATCAGTTTGTTCAACCATTCACCCATTGAAGAACATTTTGGTTCTTTCCATGTTTTGGCTATTAACAAAAACAGTTGCTGTGAAAATCTATTTGGGGGTGTGTGTTTGAGACCGCCCTGCCTGGTCTCAGGAATCTATAACTGCCTGTAACTATGACTGAGTGAGAGACCTCTGGACCAGGAGCCACTAAGGAGACAAAAAATTATTTCCCTGGCATGAACGCTGCCTGTTCAGTGCCTGGCCTCCTAGCTTAATCAGTTAGCCAATGACGGGTAATATTTCCCATGGAAGGAATCGCCTAAGATAGGCATGACCACGAGGAGGCCTCAGGGAAGAGACTCACAGGGCTGTGAAAATGAAGGGGTGATCAACAACAACCCCTATGTCAAAGCCTGAGTCTTTGTTCTTAGATGTGAAAAATCCAAGTCTCCTGAATGCCTTTGTCTCCTGGCTGCCAGGCTCAAGCCTACAGAAAACAGCAAATAGCTAAAGGGTGCAGCCCAGACCAGAGACGGCAGACCCCCAGGGTGATCAGGCCTGGGACACAGAATATGAAAGACCCTGTGAGATCTGCTTGCTGGAGGATGCTCTTTAATTAGAATATGAAGTCACAGGCAGGAAACAAAACTAAACTTTAAGTCCTATAGGCTTTTTAAATGATAAAACCCCAAAATCTCTGGCTTAGGATCCCAGCAGGAAATCTGCCAGCATCTTCAAAGCTAGCTACTTGTAATTTGCAAATGGTATTTGTATTCAAGAATAAAACCCTGCTTGTGCAGTGGGGCAGGACGTTTTCCATTAGAGAAAGTGGCCATGCTGCCTATTCCCCCACAGGACCTGGTTTGTCTCTGTGTATGATTTTTCTCACGTTTCAACGAGCATCCACAGCTGAGATGGATACTGCAGGATGGTATCTGCCATGGTGTGGGGGTTGTTTGTTTGTTTTTTGTGGGACTATGTCTTCATTTCTATTGGGCAAAGTCTGAGAATGCAAATGCTGGATCACCTTGTAGGTGCAGGTTTAATTTTATGAGAAATGCTAATCTTTTTCCCAGAATGGCTGTCTCATTTTCCATTAGCACCAGAAACATCTGAGTCAGCTTCTCTGTATCCTCACCAACATTAGTATTTTCACCATTGTGGTGGGTGTGTAGTGATAGTCCATGTGGTTTCATTTTCCTGATGGCTATCGATGTTGACCATCTTTCATGTTCCTGTTTGCTGACTGAATGTCTTTTTCAGTGAAATGTTCATTAATATCTTTAGCCTGTTTCCAAATTGGATTACTGTTGGGTTTTTGAAAATTCTATATATTTTCCAGATACTTGTCCTTTTATGGATATGAAGTTCGCATGTGTTTTCTCCATGTCCATGTGAGGTTTATATTATAATTCACTTTCTATCTGTGTGTGTCTGTTTGCTCTGGCACCCTTGCTGAACAGCCGTTCTTCCTCCACTGAAACCTATCTGCACATGTGTCAATAATCCTAAGGGCTGATGTATCAGTCTGGGTCCAAACAGGAGATGGAAACCCAGTAGTTGGTTAAACAGAAGTTTAATACAAGAATCATTAACTATAATAAAAATTAACTGTAAGATATACAGAAATCTCTATGGTGTCCTAAGCCTGAAGGAGAAACCCAAGGAAGGACAAAGTAGGAAGGAGTTTGGACTCAATGAAGAAGAGATGGTTTGGCCACTACACAGCAGAGAAGTTTGCTGGGGTAGCCAGACTGGAGTTGCTGGGTAATACAGGCCACCTCTGGAGTGTGGACAGGGAGCAGGCCATTCACACTCAGTGGGGTGGGCATGTGGGGTTTGGAGGGTCTGGATGTTGTGAGGACTTCAGAGCAGGCAGGCTGATCCAGGTGGAGGGTATCACAAAGGCATAGCTCTCTCTGTGGATCTTTCTAATGCCAGGGGATATGCCAGGCTGCCATGAGTGTATGTTCATGATATAGTCTTTCCTATAAGTCAGCCAGGCAACTGCTCAGTTACCTGTCTGCTAAGCACCCTGGCACCAAGGAATAGACAAGAGTCACACACAATGACTATGTTATTCACTCAGCTTTTATTGAATGCAAGTTCACTCAAAGTAGAACATCAACATACATTTATTAGCCTACTTACACTTTAACAATCTAAGAGAATTATAACATACACACACAACGGTCAGTGGGGGATAATGAACCTGAGTCCCAGAGTCTGAGTCTGTGGTCTGGGAGACAGCGTGGTGGGCAAGGGAGCCGTCAGCACCTTGCAAGGAAGAGTCTCTGGAACCAGGTGGGCAGCAGGGCAGACAGAGTCCTCAGTCCAACAGAGCAGAGCCTCTGGAAGCCTATGCCAAGGGAGATCAATGTAGCATGGAACAGCACTCTGGTGGGTGGAGCTTAGCTGTCTCTGCAGTGGTCTGGAACCTGCCTCAGTTATACCTTGAAAGTGGCGTAGCCCCAGCTGGTGTGGCTCAGTGGATTGAGTGCCAGCCTGCAAACCAAAGGGTCACTGGTTCAATTCCCAGTCAGAGCACATGCTTGGAATGTGGGCCAGGCATTCGACCACAAGAGGCAAGCATACATTATTGTTTCTCTCTCTCTTTCTCCTTCCCTTTCTCCTTTCCCTCTCTTCTTTCTCTCTAAAAATAAATAAAATTAAAATAAAATAAAGTGGTGTACTCCACCTTTCTGGGTCTTTTCGATAAATGCCTTAGCACCCCTGATGCCAAATGGGGAATTTGCCCAGGAGCCTATGGGTGGTACAAGGCTGTTCTGCCTGACACCCCTGATGGCAAGTGGGGAATTTCCCCAGAAGTCTATGGGTGGTCTCACTCTGCAGACATGGCTGTTCTGATCATATGTGCAGATATTTTAGGCATATCTCCTTGGCAACATGTCTGCCCTGACTTAGGTAGTTTCCTCTTAAAACAAAGTGTCATGGCTGACTGGCTGCTATCTTGGTTGACATGAGTGACTCCATTTTGTTCTATGCACTTTATGCTATCTTGACTGGACCAATGATATTTTATTGGTCATGCTCTCCACAAAGGCTCTCAGAAGAAGCCATGGATCACAGGTGGCTGCATGCAAGCTGCCTAAGCATTTCATATCCATGTGCAGTAAGCTGCCCTTAATGACCAAAATTAGTTCTTCAGACATAAAGGCAACAACAGAGAGGGAATTGGGAGGCATGCAGAAATAAGAAAGAGAGGAAAAGAGCAGATATTGGATAAATCCAATAGATTACCCTTCTCAAGAGTTTTTAGGTCATGTTTGATGATTGAAACACCAACCTTTATGCTGCTGTGCTGGCCCCATTAGACCCCCACAGTACACTGCCCTTTCTCAGCACAGTAGCCCTGCAGCCATCCTTAGTGCCCCACGAATAGTAGTACCCTGAGTCAAGGTGTAAGGTGTAAGTTTGTGTTCGAGTTTCATATTTTTGCATGTAGCTGTCCAGTTCTCCCAATACCATTTGTTGAAGAGACTATTTTTACTCCATTTTATGTTCCTGTCCCCTTTGTCAAATATTAATTGGCCATAGAGACTTGGGCTTATTTCTGGAAAACAGTATGGAATTTTCTCAAAAAACTAAAAATGGATCTGCCTTTTGACCCAGCAATTCCACAGCTAGGATTATATCCTAAGAACCCTGAAACACCATTCCAAAAGAACCTACGCACCCCAGTGTTCATAGCAGCACAATTTACAATAGCCAAATGTTGGAAACAACCTAGGTGCCCATCAGTAAATGAATGGATCAAAAACCTCTGGTACATTCACACAATGGAATTCTACGCAGCAGAAAGAAAGAAGGGGCTCCTACCCTTTGCAACAGCATGGATGCAACTGGAAAGCATTATGCTAAGCGAAAAAAACCAGGTGGTGAAAGACAAATACCATATGATCTCACCTTTAACAGGAACCTAAAGAACAAGACAGAGAAACAAGCAAAATATAGCCAAAGACACTGAAAGAGAGAATGGTCTGACAGTGTTCAGAGGGGAGAGGAGAGGGAATTTCAGGGGAAAAGGGGAAGGGTTTACAGGAAGAAGTATAAAGGACACATGGATAAAAACTAGGAGTGGGTGGAAATGGGAGGGAGGAGGGGAGGGCTGTGTGGGTGGGTTGGGATGGGAGTAAAAGATAGAACATTGTACTGTAACAACAATTAAAATGAAAAAAAAAAACATTAAAAAAAAGAAATTGCTGTTGATCTGAACAAAATGAAACTGAGATGAGAAATAGCCTGTGAGTACTAGAAACTAATGTCTTTGTTTATAATATCCAAGTCAGGCAAAATAATGCATGCTCCATAATCTTCTATTTTAGATGCAATATTTAAGTCCTAAAGTTCTACCCAGCCTCTATTTCCTGAATAAGCATTTGCTAATAGAACTCTATGAACAGCCAGAGACCAGCACTTTTTTTTATCAGTTAATTGTTAGCAAAGATTCTTGGATAATAAAGTTTTACTAATATAAGAGTAGAGTGTAGACAAACTTCTGAGTGTTTTTGCCTGATAGAAGAGTTTATCAGAGGTAAATACTAGAATTTGTGAAAGAAAATAAATCTATACTGTTTGTAAAATAGGGCCAGTTCACATAGTTATGTCCACAAAACTTATCACCATCCTGTTCAGCACTCAAAATGCAAGGAAGTCTTCTACCTAGATTTTTATAAAGTCCACATTTTAAAATATGGGCTTCGTCAACACCATGCATAGAATTAGAGAGTATTATGCTAAGTGAAATAAGCCAGGCAATGAAAAATTAATACCTTATGATCTCACCTATAAGTGGAACCTAGTCAACAAAATAAAAAAGTGAGCAAAATAGAACCAGAGACAAGGAAACAAAGAACAATCTGACAGGAACCAGAAGGGTGGGAGAAAGGAGATAATGAGGGAAAGAAAGGAAAGGGTCAATCAAGGAACATGTATAAAGGACCCATGGACAAAGACAGTAGGTGGGAGGATTGAATGTTGGAGGGAGGGTGGGGAGAGCAGGGGAGAGCAATCGGGAAAAATGGGGACAACTGTAATTCAACAACAATAAAAGAAATTTTTAGAAAAAGAAATGGCCCTAGCTTGTGTGGGTCAGTGGATTAATCCCTGGCCTGTGAAGCAAAGGGTCACATCACTGGTTCAATTCCCAGTCAGGGCACATGCCTGGGTTACAGGCCAGGTCCCCAGTAAGGGACTCATGAGAAGCAACCACAGATTGATGTTTCTCTCCCTTTCTTTCTCCCTCCCTTCCCCTCTATCTAAAAATAAATAAATAAATAAATTTAAAAAGAAAAAAGGAAAGACACTATTGATTAAAATTAAAAAACAAAAATAAATAAATAAATAAATAGGTTTTGAGAGAAGAATGCCATCTCTTGAGGCATGATATAGCCACTCATCACTAAGCATTGTGTCACAGGACACCAACTGGCAAAAGAAATTGCCTCAATCCAGAACCTGCCACTCTTTCTGTGTAGAAAGACCTTTGTTTGGACTTCAAATCCAGGTAACAGACTTTTTCTTCTATGCCAAATTAAATTTAAAAATTTGTACAAATACCAGATTCATTTGTTGTAAATGAGTCAGATGGCCAGTTTCAACATACAGACACCTCTCCATGGGTCTTGCTTTGGGTTCTGGCCATTTTGAGGAGACAGCAGACCCTTTGATTGTGGACATGAGCTGCTCCTCTTCTTCTGTCACCAGCGGAGCATCTAGCCATGGCCTAAAGATTATCTCTCATGATGACCTGAGGTCCTCAACTTGCATTTACTGCTGATCAATCCAGTTTTTCTAGAGAAATTTTGAGTTTCTGAATTCAGAATTTTAGAATTTTGTAAAATGCATATTGAAAAATAATGCATCTAAAGAACTGAGTCAGTAATTAAGGAAAAACTTCCCCATATCATTTTCTGTATGAGATTTTATATACATAATCATGTATATAATTAATATTTTATATAAATACACTTGTAATTATATTCATGTATTTGAAGTATATATGTGTGTGCACACATGTCTAATAAGAACAGGTTGAGCTAGTGGCTCTAAGATGTTGCAACCCTTGTTTGAAAAGTCCATGCTCTTTCTAACCACAAGTGTGGCAGCCCCAGGCATAGACAACTCATTTTCCTTAGCTGCCTTCACATAGTACCATGCCAGGCAAGGGCTGTCCATGAATGTTTGTCCATAATTGTGAGTTTGAAGAATGTATTTCTCCTCCCTTGGGTGGAATCCCAGTTCTCAGTGGTCATGACCATGTGAGGAGGTAGAACCTGCTCAAACCTGCAGGGGCTCTTAGCAGCAGAGACCCTGGAGCCTGGCACCAGGGCAATCTGGAGGGTATTGAACAGTAGGCAGCCCTGGTTTCTCTTTGCTGAAGTGTATAAGTTGGAACTCAGACAACTTATACACTTCAGCCAGAGGTGGTGCTCCTACATTTTCATCATCATTCCCTGAGGAGACAGGAGCTGAATTTCATCCTGTCTCCTGCCTCCTCATCCCAGGAACAACCTACATGAGGTCTATCCCCCTCCCACAACTCCTCGGGTCTTAGCCACACCACCAAATGATGCCTTGTTGAATGAAGAGCTCACTCCACTCAACCACTAGCCTGTCCCCAATCCTACATTTTGATTAAAGTGCAGTCTTTGCCCATGAAACAAGGAATTTGATTTTTTTTTAAACTAAAGTGAAATACAAAGGCTGCTTTTCTTTCTCAACCAGATTTCTTGACTGTTGACATTTGCTCAGAGATATTCTCAGCCAGAAAATTCATGAGGCCAAATGAGAGACAGGGAAATGCCTCTGAGGGTTCCTGAATTAAATGTAAATTCTACTCTGATGTGGAAAATGACATTTGTCTCAGTCATTCCCCTGTCCACATTCCAGAGCTGGCCTTGTCATTATAGCTGATTGGTTCAGCCTCCTCTATGAACATGCTTTGGGAAACAGCTTTTTTATTTTATTCATTTTACTGATAATATATTTAAGTTAATCAAATACATAAAAAGTGTGAACTTTCCTTCTCACCCCTTACCCCATCAACCCTTTCAAATGTCAGCCCTAATTTTTCATTCCCAACCTTGACCTGATATAATGGGATATTCTCAGGGCCTGGAATTTGGTCTTTCAGAGCTGGTTCTGCTCTAAGTCCTCAGTGTTCTTTCATTACTTTCTTCCCTACCGCTTGTCTGAGATGCCCATGACTAAAGGGAACCTATGGCTCTTAGAGAGTGAAAGATGAGAGAGAGAGAGGGAGAGAGGGAGAGAGAGGGGGGGGGAAGGAAGGAGGGAGACAGAGAAATGAGGTAGGGCTGGGGGAAAGAGAGAGAGAGAACCTGGGTACGAGCAGAACAGAGCCCATTTGGGAGGCTCTTAGCCATTCAGGATGGCTGGTTCATGGCTGAAATGTTATTTTACCTCTTTGTATTATTCTGAGTCTCTGTGTGTTTGTGAGACTTTCCGGGATGCCAGTTATAATTTTTATTCTTTAACATACATTCAAACACGAGCTGCATGGAAAAATATGCATTGCTTCTGTCACTTTATGGGTGACAGAGGCACTCGGGAGTTAAGCAGAAGGTATGGACCCCAAACCTGTCTTTACCTTATTTTATTGTTTACTAGACAACAGCAAGCACTTTTCCAACTAAGGTTCTATGTATTTTCAGCACCAACACAAGAACAGTGAAAGATCCTTCAGGGTGGGCACAGCTTTCTGCCCACCTGGACCTTGCCCACTCTCCATCCTTAAAATCAGCCCAGGCTAGCTGTATGGGGCAACAGGTTGAGGAGCTGATGGGAAATTACAATCATGTAGTTCATCAGCTACACACAACTGTCCTGGGCTCAGGACAGTTGTCTCTTTCAGAGGGCCTCATTTTGTTATAACGAAGGGCTGGATGTAGAGTAGGTAGAAGGATCACACTGTGATGACTCCCTTTCCAGGCAAGAGAAACCAGAACTGCAAGTTGGAATCTTTGCCAGTCAGTTCAGGACAATTACTAGTCAGGAGGGAAAGGTTATCATGGCTACTGAGAGCCTAGATGTCTATGGGTTCCATCTGCCAAAAGTGGCTAGTTTCCTCAGCGGCTACAATGTTACTTCAAGGCACTATTTGCTTTTGAGAGAAAAAGCTTTGTTTTTTAGAGTGAAATCTGTGTCTCCTTTCTCCCTCATTCAACATAGGCTGAGAGCTGTAGGAGGCTGGAGGTCCTGTTTGCATCCTAGAAACCTTGCATGGATTTTCACGCTGCATTTGGAAATGCCCCAACAATAACATCACCAGTTCCAGGGCTCACAAGTCTCACTCAGAAAAGACTCCAATTCTTTTAATTAAGCAGGAACCTGGAACAATTTTTAAAATCAACTCTATGGGGGGAGGTTCAATTTATATACAATATCCTGCATATATTAAAGTCCATAGTGCAGTGAGTTTTAATAGCAGTGCATCAAGTGAGCCAGACAGAACACCCATGGCCCCCAGAAATTCTTCCTGATGCTTTGCTGTCCATCACCCTCTCTACCTCCACCCAGGCAACCACTAAACTGCTTTTTGTACTGAAAGTCAGTTTTCACTTCCTAGGATTTTATTTAAAGGAATGATGTATAGTATCCAGCCTTTTGTTAACTGGTTACCTTTGTTCAGTGTAATGACTTTGAGATTCACTATACTTAGGCATGTAACAGTAAGTAGTTTGTTGTTTTTGTCTTGAGCATTCTGCATTATGCAGGCATGTCTCATTTTGTTTGTCCATCCACCTGTTTTTAGACATTGCAAGGTCCCAGTTTTAGGATATTCTGAATAAAGCTGTTATGTACATTTGTGTGTACACTGTTATGTGGACATTTCCCATGGATAGATATCTTACTAATGAAGTGGCTGGATTAAATAGTCACTATATAGTTAAATTATTAAGAAATTCCCTGTTTTCCAGAGTGGTTGCACCATTCAGTTGGCTGCCATCTTTGCCAGTACTTGGCGTGGACAGCCTCTTCTCTTCATTCACCCCAGTAAGCGTGGAGCAATATATCACCCTGAATTTGATGTTGAATATCTCTTCATGTGTTTGTTGGTTTTTGAGAAGTGTTTTTCCTAATTATTTAAAAAATACATTGTCTTCTGATTACTCCCAACATTTCAGGTAATTATTTTTTTTATTTTATATAAAGTCTGTAGTCATCTGCAAGAGTTTCAGTTTTTTAGGAGTTCAATCCATGCAAGGAAGCAGAATTCCTGGTCAATTTTAGAAACAAGTCCCACTCCCTGGCTGATATGGGGGTGGTTTAATCAATGGCTACATTCAAGAGATACATCCTTTCATTATAGAAAACCAAAATGATTTAATTTTCAAGAAGAAAGTTTTAAACAGCATGTTTTCCTTCTGGTCAATTACACCACCAAGGTCATCTTTTGTTTTCCAGTAAAATATTGCAACACAGCTGTCTCCATGTTCTTTTATTATATTTTTGAATTTTCTTTATATTATAATTAGTTAATGACTAATAATTTTAAAAACTTGTTATTTGAATTTAATCACTGACATAAAAACAATGTGGATTTAGAGACAACCAAATTGTTAAAAATATATTCCTTCTCATGGGATCTGTTTTAATATATACATAAACATTATTTTATTGGGCAAATTACTTAATTTGTTTACAGGTTATTTTAAGTGCTTAAGCAGTTTTGCTCACAGAGGCTAAGCATTATTTCCACATCTTGAAGACAACAATAATTTGTGTAACACACCTTTTCTTTATCTATATTACCAACTCAAACTACATTATAAGTGAAGTCTGAATGATCTTCAAGTTCTGAATTAAAGGAGTCCAAATTCAGGAGTTTAGCCGACTTCAGGGCCAAACACAACTGTCTTCACCTACCACCTGTGTTTCAGGTTTGGAGTATTGTGCAACAAGTTGGCACATATTTACATCTTATTTCAAGCCTTCCTCTTTCTATAATCTATCTACTTTTAAACGAAAGTGCCTAACAAATTTTAGAAAGTAATCTTTGTCTATTTATAAAGCTTTCCTGTTTCAAAAGAGTGGTTTTGTTCACTGAATGTTAATCAGCCTTCTCTGATTTCAATGTCAGCCCAGGTGTTAATAGAAGGAAAATTTGGAAATCCATACTTAACTCAGATTTATACTTTTATTGATGTGTCAAGTCCTGACACAGACTAGCTCACGAAAAAGAGAAAGATTCCACATTCTTTGGCTACTGATTTAGCTTGAGTAAGAAGGTGAAGGTTCTTCTTTTTTAAAATATATTTTATTGATTATTCTGTTACAATTGTCCCATTTCCCCCTTTTATTCCCATCCCTGCACACCACCTCCCACCCACATTCCCCCCAACTTAGTTCATGTCCATGGGTCGTACATATAAATTCTTTGTCTTCTCCATTCCCTATACTATTCTTAACCTCCCCCTATTTTCTACCTATCATTTATGCTTCTTATTCCCTGTACCTTTTCCCATTTTCTCCCCCTCCCCTTCCCCCACTGATAACTCTCCATGTGGTCTCCATTTCTGTGATTCTGTTCCTGTTCTAGTTGTTTGCTTAGCTTTTATTTTGGCTTGTTTGTTTTTAGGTTCAGTTGTTGATAGTTGTGAGTTTGCTGTTCATATTTTTTATCTTCTTTTTCTTAAGTAAGTTCATTTAACATTTCATGTAATAATGTCTTGGCGATGATGAACTCCTTTAACTTGATCTTATCTGGGGAGCACTTTATCTGCCCTTCCATTCTCAATGAGAGCTTTGCTGGATAGAGTCATCTTGGATGTAGGTCCTTGCCTTTCTTTCATGGCTTGAATACTTCTCTCCAGCCACCTCTTGCCTGTAAGGTTTCTTTTGAGAAATCAGTTGATAGCCTTATGGAATCTCCTTTGTAGGTAACTGTCTCCTTTTCTCTTGCTGCTTTTAAGATTCTCTCCTCATCTTTAATCTTGGGTAGTGTAATTATGATGTGCCTTGGTGTGTGCTTCCTTGGGTCCAACCTCTTTGGGACTCTCTGGGCTTCCTGGACTTCCTGGAGGTATATTTCCTTTTTCCAGATTGGGGAAGTTGTCTTTTATTATTTGTTCAAATAAGTTTTCAGTTTCTTGCTCTTGTTCTTCTCTTTCTGACACCCCTATGATGTGGATGTTGGAACATTTCAGTTGTCCCAGAGGTTCCTAAGTCTCTCCTCATTTTTTTGAATTCTTGTTACTTCATTCTGTTCTGGTTTAATGTTCGTTTCTTCCTTTTCATCCAAACCATTGATTTGAGTTCCAGTTTCCATCCCATCACTGTTGGTTGTCTATACACTTTCCTTTATTTCACTTTGCATACCCTTTATTTCTTCCTCTATTTTATGACCGTATTCAACTATTTCTTTAAGTATCCTGATTACCAGTGTTTTGAACTGTGCATTTGATAGATTGGCTATCTCTTTATTGCTTAGTTGTATTTTTTTTTTTTAGCTTTGGTCCATCTTTTCATTTGGGCCATTTTTTTTTTCTTTTCTCGGAGCGTCTGTTATGTAGTAAGGGACAGAGCCTTAGCTATTCACCAAGGTGGCACAAGGCAAGCTGCTGTATACAGGGAAGCAGTCCAAGAGGGAACACTGCCATGTGCTCAGCTCTCTGCTGGCTTTCAGTCACTTCCCCTTCTACCTACAAACAAATTAGATCCTTCTGGTGTTGATTCCCAGGTGGGTGGGCTTGTGTATATTCTGGGACCCTGTGGGTCTCTCCAACAAACTCTCCTGTGAGGTTAGAAGTTTCTCCCACTGCCTCAACCCTCATGCGTTTTTTCTGCCAGAGGTTTTGAAGCTTTATTTCTTTGCATTGGAACCCCAATCGCACAGTCTGTATTGCTCCCCAGCTGTTCCTCCTGGTTTATCTGCATGCAAATGTAGAACTACCCAGTCCAACAGCTGCTGCCTTGCCTGGTCTGCCAGCTGTCACCACCTTGTGAGTGTCTTCTCCACCCAGATGCCTGACTCCACCCCTTCTACTGGTCTGGATGAATGTTTCTTCTTGAACTCCTTGGTTTTCAGACTTCCATACAGTTTGATTTTCTGGCACTTCTGGTTGCTTTTTGTTTTTAAATTTGTTGTTGTCATTCTTTTGTTTGTGCAAGTAGGCACAGTATGTCTATTTATCCCTTTGTCTCAGCCAGAAGTCCCAGAAAGTGAGGATTTGTTAGACCTTTTTCCTAAGACAGTATAATTTTTGTCTTGCAAATGAAGGGATTTTCCATCAATAAATTATTATAATTGATTAATTATAGTGTAGAGCTGATATCTCTGTAACAATGAGCCATGTCTCTATCCTCTTGAGTATTTAGCATGTTAATGGAAATAATATTTTAGTGATATTTCTTATTTTTTTTCTGCAAGTCAATCAGTTTTTCCCTAACCCATTCTCTAACCCATATCTTCTGTCTTTAGGAACAAGGGAATAAGGTTTGTCTCCCAGGAGAAAGGATGGGACAGGGGGATGGAGATGTCCTAGGTGAAAAGACACAAAAGAATATGATGTACGGGATGTTCATACCACGTAGGAATGGGATGTCCTTTTAGAGCAGAAAAGTAAGAGAGAGCAAATTAGAGACATTCCATGAGTCTTAGAAAAGTGACCCAGCACTCTGTCCACTCTTCACACAAACGTGGTTTGTAAAACACTTTTCCATAGAAGCTGAGCTGGGCTGAAGGGCAACATTCCTACCCCTCACAGGATGTCTGGGGTAGCAGAGTATCAGGAACAAAGAGGTCTTGAAAAATAGACATGAGATGATTACCTGGCTTCCTGAAGGTACACCTGTGGAATGCAGGTGACCCAAGGAGTAGGAGGTAATTCAAGGACCACTGGACTGTCAGAGGCCTAGGTTACTGAAGAGTATGAGGACCTTGGTGAGTGGAGAGTGACATATTAGAGACCTTGCACTTCAGCAGCAAGTACCAGGAAGAAACCCAGAAGTAGAAGGAGCTTTGAATACGTGACATCAGCATTAGGACCTCAGGAACCAGGCCAGGCTATTCAGTTTCAGTTTCCAGACACAAACCAAATTTCCCCACACCCATGCCAAACAAAGGAGGAAAGAATGACATGAGAGCTTGGCCTTTGAATTCCTATTACCCAGAGTGAGCATTTTCCTAAAAGAGTGTCTTCAGATTCTAAGAGGCGAGCTTCCCTTCAGCTGATAACCATCATTAACCCTCACTGAGTATGTAGTGCATGCCAGTCCCTGTTCCTAGAGTCCTTGGGACAACTCCATGTGGTTGGTGCTACAGGTCACTCCCAGGTCCCAGACAAGCAACTAAGTCTCTGGGAGGGGAACCACTGAATCTGGGAGCAGAGAAGCTGTATGTGAACAAGGATGCTTACCATTTCCTAGACTCAACACCCCCAGGGCAGCTGCTGTCATGGAGGTGTTTGGTTTTCCCCACCAGATGCGGGGCCATCAAACTGGGAGTACACACTCAGGGGGGCCCTGCTTCTGAGATCTGCATCATGCACACAGTTCAATCCTGTGTATATCTTCCCAAATCTATTAACTTCTCTCCCAAAACAAGGACAAAGAGGGAGGCTATTTGGAAGGAGATCCATTACTTTTTAATTTTAGCTAATAATATAGAACACTGGTACTATCAAACTATTTATTGTGGGCTCTAAAAAACATCTAAAGTAACTTATTTAAGTTAAAATCCCCACCTGTCTTCTGGTGCCAGTGTAAAATATATGTTGAATAACTAGGTTCAAACAGCAGCTATAGCTGTCCTCATTCTGACTGTTCAGACAAGTGAGTGTGATCACAGCCCTCTGCTCAGATCATGTTAATAAAAAAAGGAAGTCTCCTTCCCTCCTCCCCCCAGTCCTGGTAAACAAGCAGATAAACAACCAGTGAAACAAAACACCTGGGCACTAGTGGTCAGGTATGTGTTTATTTACACTGGACTGAGCAGTCTCTAGGAGCCCTGCTACAGAGCAGGGCTCAGGGCTACCATAGTAGGTATGAGTCCCATACAAGAAGCTGGTAGAAAGCAGGGCAGCAGGAATCAGGACACCATGATGTGGCAACAAGCAGAACTGCAGGAAAGGTGTCTGTCCTTGTCCCCAGGCCTTCCCTTTTAATTTCTGTCCCACAAAGCTGCAGGTCCATGAATCAAACATGGCTTCTTAATGGGCTGAGTTATGCCCCCAAAATTGATATGTTGAAGTTTTAACCTCCAGCACCTCAGAATGTGACTGTAGGTGGAGATGAGATCTTTATAGAGGTGATTAAGGTAAAATGAGGCCACTAGGGTGTGCCCAATCCAACATGACTGGAGATTAGGACACAGACACAGATTAAAGATGACCTTATAAGGACACAAGAAGATGACCACCTACAAGCCAAGGAGAGAGAGGCCTCAGAGAAGACTAACCCAGCCAACGCGTTGATCTCAGACTTACAGCCTCCAATGCCTGAGGATTTACAACCTCCAGGACTATGAGACAATTAACTCCTATTGTCTTCACTGCCTGTGTGTGGCATTTGCTATGGCAGCTTGGGCTGACAGATACACCTTCCCAAGCATGAGCTTCAGCCACAGATCCTTGCCCTAAGCTTTGTCTCCAGGTCTGATCCAGCACCAGTCTCATGCCATGGCCACTCTTCTGCTTTTCAACTTTAGAGCCTGTGTTCCTTGCTGAAAGGCATCTCTCAGGGGTCACAGTTTTCTTTTTTTCTCAAATGGGTCATAACAACTTGTTTCCAGGATCACCCCAACTTGTCTATCCTCTCTGCTGTTTTCTCAGCAATGAAAGAAATTATGACCTTTTCCTCAAGAGCATCATATCTGAAACTTAGTAAGTGTTGCCACATTTGAAGTGGTTACCTCAGAGGTCATACTCATGTCAGGAAGGCTGCCACTTTTCCAAACATCTTCTGAAATTTCTTAGCAGAATGGCAGTCACCCTTTGAATCACCTCAGACACAGGCAATCTGGCCTTGACATGGTCTGATTTTTTAGAAGCAACATCACTGCTTTGTGGAATGAATTGTTATTGGAAGAGACCCTGGAGTTGGGGTGGGGGGAATGTTGTTAGAATCAGAAGTTCCTCTAACAGTACATGGGGAGCTCTCTCACCAAGGCCCTGCTAAACTCAGAGTTTCTTTCTCCCATATAATGAGGGACACCATGGGGACACCAGTAAATGTCATAGAAGAGGATATGGTGGTGGTGACAAAGTGATAACCCCTAAGTCCAGTCACTGCACATACAATATTTCTTGTCTTTACTCCTGTCTTACAGTTGAGGAAATGGGGCTCAGAAAGTTTGAACAAGCAACTTGACAAAGACAGTTACAAGTTCCATTTCATCTTTAGTTGCCAATCTACCAGACACTACATTAAGTGATCTAATTACCTCATCTTATTTCATCCTCCCAGTGACCTACTGAATATAAAGTTACTTTTACTTTTTTGTTGTTGTAGCTCTACAAACAAGGGCACAGATCATTGAAGAGGGTAAGCCATCAACCCAAAGCCACACAACTAATAGACTGCAAACCAGTGTAGATGTAGGCCTTTCCAGCTGCAAGTCTCATCTGCCAACCCTCCTTTCCTAATGCCTTCCAAGTCATGCAGCTGGCTGCAGTCTGGTCCTGCCATGGAGCACAGTCCTCCCACTCTGCCTTTCCCAGCCAGGTCCCTCCTCTTTCCCAAGGAGCTGTGCAGTTATAATCTGGGAAGGCACACCTGCAAGATAGTTGACTTTCCAGTCCCCAGCATGCTGAGCCCACAGTTATGACAGGACCACTCCAAAGTAGCCTTCCGAAGACATTTGAGAAGCTTTGAGAAGCTGGAGCATTCAGCTTATACATTTTTTTAAATTTTTCCCAAGAAATATAACTAAATCCATCAAAGATTTGAATGTCTTGGTGTTTGCTTTCATTGCAAAAGATGTACTCACATGGTTTGGCATTTGGAGAACAAATGGAACTTGTACTGAACCCAGTATCATAGGACTTCAATATGCAAAGCTGCACCAAAGAGCCTCCCTTGATTTGCAAATTATCTGGGAAAGCAGAGGTCTTGCCTTCTATTTAAGTTCCATGTACCTCTCTCACCGTGAAATTCTTTGCTTCTGCATTCTCATCTACGTATATAACCTGGATCTACCTGGAGGAGCTATAGTGTCTGTATTCTTACAGAACAATGTATGTGAATGGAGAGAAAAACTTCTACAGAATGGCCCTCACATATAAGATGTCTGGAGATGTCCCCCCATGTAATCAAGTAGGTGTTAAACAACTGATGAAATGAAAGTTCTCTTAATGTGCTCATCCTCCTCTTAAGACCTTGGCCCACCAGCCTTCCCATAGTTGGCCCAAATCTGCAGATGGTGAGCTGAGCATGCTGCCAAGTCACATTGTTACAGGATGCGGCCAAGAGGGGGGACCCCAAATAGACATTTAAAATGGGGTCCAGAACTCAAGGTGTTCAGAAAATACTAGGATGTCCTACCCCCCCCCCAGGTGTGGGTGGGGGAAAGGGACAAATGGAGCAGGCCCATTGAGAGCTGTTTCGCATAGCAACAGCTCTGCAGCTAACCTCTGGGGTGTGGTCATTTAACATATCTATAACCTTTGACTGGCTACATAGATATGTTAAATAGCTATGGCCATGCTCTGAGCCAGGGGAATGGAAGTAACTTCCCCCAGACGTAACTGGGGGGGGGCAGGTCCCCCGAGTTACAGCGCCTGCATGAGAGCTTGGAGATGATTGGCTCCATAACATGGGGCCACACCTGCCCAGACCCACAATGGCGACCAGAAAAGCTGGAAAGGATAGCAGATTGAGGGCAGGTGTGGCCAAGTGTAGGAGGAGTCAGAAATGGGGCTGCAGAGGAAGATTGGCGCGGGGATTTAAACCCAGGCTCGGCAGCCATAGAGGAGAGAACCACATGGATTTGGCTGAATACAGGGCTCCCGCAGCCCTGTGAGGAGAGATCCATGCGACTTTTGGCGGAGTAGGGGCTCCCGCAGCCCTGGGAGAGAACCACGTGGATTTGGCTGAGTACAGGGCTCCTGCATCTCTGAAGGGAGAACCACGTGGATTTGGCTGAGTACAGGGCTCCTGCATCTCTGTGAGGAGAGAACCATGCGGCTTTTGGCTGAGTAAGGACTCCTGTGGTCCTGGGGGAGAGAGGACCACGTGGCTGGAGCAGTGGAGGGAGAAACACGCGGCTTTTGGCAGAGCAGAGGGCTCCCACAGCATTAGCAGGGGGAACCATCACCCAGCTTTAGCAGAAATTCCGGCGACACAGCTGATGGTGCCGAGAACCGAGAGAGGCTACCAGCCAAGCACGGATTACTGGGAAGAACCAGACACTGCCTGAGACTGGACTTCTATTTCCTTTCCTGAGATACGGTACCCCAGACTGGGCAAGGGGGAAGGAAAAACTGTGCATTTGTGGGTGTTTTAAGGGACTTCGGATTTTGGTAAAGGCATTAGGTCACTACTTTAAGTTTGTATAGCACTAAATAAACGTTTCCTTTCCTTTTCACGAATCTCTGGCATTGAGAGATATCTTTCCTTTAAGGCAGCGGACAAGATGGACCTGAGTCTCTTTCAGTAAGAGTATCACCGTCCCGGGCCCCCCCCTTGTTCTGCTCTGTAACAACATCACTGCATGCAGGTCTAAAAACAGAGCCGCTCAGCAGGTGTGGTAGCCCTGGGGGTGGATTGTGTATGTGTCCTCCAGAAACTCACAAGCATAAACTTGTGTGACTGTTACAGAAATAGCAAGGGTGGGGGCTGGGATGATATACTATTACTGAAAGGAACCCCCCAGGTTCATTATGTCCGTTACCAGAGGAAAGACATCTCTCAATGCTAGAGATTCATGAAAAGGAAAGGAAATGCTTATTTAATACTATACAAACTTAAAGTAGAGACCTATTGTTTTCATCAAAATCCCAAAGTCCCTTAAAACACTCACAAACACACACAGTCCTTCCTTCCCCCTTTGCCCAGTCTGGGGTACCGTATCTCAGGAAAAGAAATAGAAGTCCGTGGCTCAGGCAGCCCCCAGTTCTTCTCAGTAATCCATCTCAGCTGCTAGGCCTCTCTCGGTTCCAGGCACCACCAGCTGTGTCTCCGGGATCTCTGCTAAAGCCGAGTGATGGTTCCCCCTTCACCTGGGAAGGAAGCTGCAGGGGTCCCCACTCTGGCAAAGCTTTGAGGTTCTCTCTCCACGGCCCCAGCCGCATAGTCCTCTTTGCACAATGGCTGTGGAGTCTCCACTGTGGCAAAGCCACAAGGTTCTCCCTCCTCAATGGCTGCAAGAAGGGGGATCGCCACTGTGCCAAAGCTGAGTGGCGGTTCTCTGCTAAAGCCACATGGTGAATCTCTCTCACAGGGCTATGGGAGTCCCCACTCTGCTAAAGACCAAGAGGTTCTCTCTCCACTCTCATATACTTCCAGCTTTACTGGGCTGCCATTGTGGGCCTGGGCAGGTGTGGCCCCATGTCATGGAGTCAATCTTCTCCAAGCTCCCATGCAGGAGCTGTAACTCGGGGGACCTGCCCCCCAGTTACGTCTTGTGGGGGAAGTTACTTCCATTCCCCTGGCTCAGAGCATGGCCACAGCTATTTAACATATCTATGTAACCAGTTAAAGTTTATAGATATGTTAAATCACCATACCAGAGGTTAACTGCAAGGCTGTTGCTACGTGAAACAGCTCTCAATGGCCCTCCATTTGTCCCTTCCCCCAACCCACACCTGGGGGGGGGGTGGTGAGGACATCCTAATATTTCCTGAACACCTTGAGTTCTGGACCCCATTTCAAATCCCCATTTGGGGTCCCCCTCTTGGCTGTACCCTGTTACATGACCAAGGAGAAAGGAAGATGAGGCACTTAAATGATGTAGTCCAGTGCAAGGTGAACTGTGCTGTGTTGTACATCTTCCCAGCTTCCCACACGTAAGGGAAGAATATTGATACCATTCATTATTAAGAAAGTCCATCAAAAATGAGTGCCCTAGGGCTCAAGTATAAAAGCTTTTTGAGGAAGCTCTTATAAAGCTAGTTTGGCAGCTCAGAAGCACTTCTTAGACTGTGCACTGTTCCGGGCACCCAGACAAGTGGGGAGTGCCATCATCCTGTGTCTTGACAGGATGTTTCAAGAATTTTCCTGGGACACACCCAAAAGGCACTCAAGAAGGCGGTCTGTTGGCTACCATGTTGCTGGCATAAGACTCAGAGAACCACAGCTTACACAGGCCTTATTTATAACACGGCTGGCAGCACCTTTGTACAGGTGTGGCCCTCAGCTGTCCCCACAGGTGATGGCAAAGCATGTCCCAGATGGGAAAGAACCATGACGCAGAACCCATGTTTGGGACAGGCTGAACTGGACAAACGATCTTTAATGCCCAAGCAGAATGAGCCCAGTTGTTGCATCCAGCCCCAAAGCCACAGGGCAGGAGACACTTCTTCACAGGAATGAGTCATTCAGAAATCTGAGACACTTCCCAGCTCAGAAACAGTAAAACCCCAGTGAGTCATTGTCTGCAAGCTGGCTCACAGTTCATACCCATGAGGGATAGGGAACTGCCAGGTAATCTGCAACAATTCCAATGCTTATGTGATCTCCCAGGAAAACTCAGAGGTCCTACAGGAACCTGACTCCACACTGCAATTCTGGCCAAATCATTCAACTTGTCAAACCTTCCGGTTTTCTTATGTGTGAAAAGGAAATTAACCCCAGATGTCACAGTCATTGTGAAGGTTACGTGAGAGACCAAATGCTATGCCCTCCCTCATCTAAAGCACTTACTATGTGGGCCAGTTTGAAAGTCACGAAAAAGAGGGTCTTATGGACAGATCCAGAAACTCACTGAATCTAAGGGCATGATGGTTCTACCATGCCCATATGGTCCCTGTGACCACTAGAGAGAAGAGAGTGTGCCCCTGTCATCCCAAAAATTAGCTCTCTGGCCCAAACACAAACAACCAGCCTCCACTCTCCCTTGAATATGAGAGCTGGCTTTGCCATCACAAGCCATTCTAGGTTCATTTTAGGAAACTTCAACTATGAAAGAATGGAGGGATGGAGAGGAGAGTTACCATTTGTGATTTCCCTCAATTCTGCAGGACAGCAAATAGGGCCCAGTGCTGAGGCCACTCAGACTGCTTCTGAGAGCCTGGGCCAGGGAATAGAAGCTTCCCAGTGAATAGAAGTTTTTTATAAACCTCTTTTCCTGACTCCTTGGTGGGATTTTAACAGGGCTGCATAAATAAGAGAAAATTTCTGAAATGCAAACTTTTCACCAACCATCCCACCAAATGAATGCAGCCTGCTCAGACTTCTTAGTTCTTTATTTGCTTTTTATTGTGTTTTAAAATGTTGATTGTGGAGCATCTAGATAATTAACTGAGAGATATAAAAAAGAATGTTTTAATTAACTGTAATCTCAGCACTCATATGTGTGGGGTGGGTGTGTGATATTGGGGTCCCTGCACTTTCCTTTCCCCACTGGACAGTGGCTCACTGGACATTCATTTGCAGGGGCCACATGCAGGAAGGTTTCATTTGTTCTGGGGGAGGAGTTTGGGCCCCTTTTAGAGGGTGGGAAAGGATGGAAGGATGGGCCTCCTTTTCAGCAAGTTCCAGGCACTGATCTGCCCTTTGCCCTTTACCAGAAACCACAGCCCTTTTATTAGCTGCCCCTCAAGGGTACTGTAGGGTGTGGATGCGGGAACTGAGGAGTGATGCATGGCTTTGAGTGGGCCAGGGAACTGTGGGGCCTCTTTCCTGAGGACACACGAGTACTTCATGGACACACCCAAAACAAGTGGAAAAATGAGGCAATCCCAGTTGGACGCTTCTTCCACAAGTGAAGGCCCTGACCTACCCAATGAAGGTGAAAGGAGAACACTTATTACCGCCATTCTACCTCTAGACTGGTGAGGCGGGGGATGTGCCATTCAGTGCTCAGTTCTCTTCATAGATGCAAAATTGTTCTGGTTCTTTTACAAAGCTGGGGTTCTTTACATAAAATTTTGAATCCTTTCTGTTGTTTTGAGGTCATTGTTTTTTGTATTTTTTCCATTGCATTGTTTTCCTGCTTATACCTCCCTCCCCTACCCACTGCAATCGCAATGCTGTTGTCCATGAGTTATTTTCCTTTTTGCTTGATCCCTCCACCCCCTAACTTCTACCCCCATAGCTGTCATCCTGCTCTCAATGAGTCTGTCTCTATTTTGTTGTTAGCTCAGTTCATTCAGTAGATTCTACCTACATATGAGTAAAATCATGGCAGTCTTTCTCCAACTGGCTAATTTCACTGAGCATAATGCTCTCTAGATGAGGTCATGGTTTTTATTTTATACTTTCTCTTATGTTCTAAATTTTCTTTGATAAGCATGAATTGTTTTTATAAATAGAAAAAAAAACTTGTGCTATTAATACAAAGAGGCAGATCTATAACAGAGCGTCTGACTACATAGCACTCAAAGGATCTACATTTTGTATGATTGTGACTATGTTATTCTGGAAAAGGCAAAACTAGGGAAACCATAGAAAGATCCATGGTTTCCAGTGGCTGGAATTTGGGAATAGGGATGAATAGATAGAGCACAGAGGATTTTTAAGGCAGTGAAACTATTCTGTATTAGACTATAATAGTGGAGACATGTCACTGTGAATCTTAGTGTAAATTATGGACTTTAGTTAATAATAATGCATCCATGTTGGTTCACCACTTGTAATGAGTGTACCACACCACTGCAAGGTGTTAACAATGGGGGGCACTCTAGAGGGAGGGCTGAACAGGGAGCACATGAGAACTCTGTACTTTCTGCTCGATTTTTCTATAAATCTAAAATTTATCTGAAAAATAAAGTCTATTTTTTATAAAAAGTTCTCTACCCCATTAATTATCAGAAATGTGCAAGTTAAAACCACAATGAAATAATACTACACCCATCAGAATGTCTAACACCCAAAGACTTCTGAGTATATCAGATGTTGGTGTGGATATAGAGCAACAAGAAATCAAATGCTCTACTGGGAAGGGTCCATTAGTGCACCATATTAGGAAACTGCAGCTTCTACTAAAGCAGAATACACATACAGCCAATGTGCACCCACCTAAAATGCATTATACATATATGCACCTGAAATATATATGTGAATATTAATATTGCATTATTTTTAGAAGCTAAAACTAGAAAATAACCACAAACTATTTATAGCATGGATAAATGAATTGAGGTATATTTGTGAAATGGAATACTATAAGGTGATTTAAAATAACCGACTGCTGTTCTACACAGCAAGATAGATAAATATCATAGACATAATATGAGGAAAAGAAGTCAGTCACAAAAGACTCCATATTAGATCATCAAATTTATATAACATTGAAAAACAACAAGAAACCAATTTAATTAAATAAACATCAGAAAAGTGGTTATCTTTGTGGTTATGATGATTGAGAGGGAGTGGAAGAAATTTATAGTGTTAAAAGTAGTTTAGATTTTGATCTGAGGGTGTTCACTTTATACAAATTTGTTTGGCTGAACACTTATAACTTGTTTGCATGGAAATACATGTACACCAGAATAAAATATGCATACTGTTATCACTGTGATCCCTTATAATTTGTAATTTTCCTAGCTCAAATTTGTGACTGCATTTGATATCCAAGGCCATGAGAGAAATGTACAATAAACTGCTAAGTCTTGAAAGTGGTGAAACTGGAAAACATTATGCTAAGTGAAATAAGCCAGGAGGTGAAAGAGAAATACCATATGATCTCATCTATAAGTTGAACCTAATCAACAAAATGAACAAGCAAGCAAAATACAATCAGAGACATTGAAATAAAGAACAAACTGACAGGTACTAGAGAGGAATGGGGAGAGGATAATAGGGGAAGAGCCATCAAAAAACATGTGTATAGGACACATGGACAAAGCCAAAGGGGATAGGTTCAAGGGTGGGAGGAGGGGATGGATGGAGCAATGGGGCATGGTGGAGTGAAAATGGAGAAAACTGTGCTTGAAGAAGAATAAAAAATAAATAAATAAAAATCCAATTTTACAAATTAAAAAAAGAGAACAGAAGAGTTTATTTCAGGGGAGGTAGGTAAATAAGGATAAACATCACCACAAGGACTACAATATCCAAACTGAGAGACAGAGACTCAAAATGGAAAAATAAATACCCCACAGTATTTTAAGCCCATTTTGTCAATTTATTGGCATTTGCTCTGCCTCGTAAAGTGAGGCTCATTCTCTCTTCTCTCTTATATTTTTTAACAGTAAAGAAAAAAATCAAAACATCTTTACTTCTAATTTCTTTGAAGCAAGAGCATGTATATTTGTGTGAAATGTTTCCGTTAGAAAGCCATGTGTGTGAATGACCAATGAACACACAGAAAGCCAATACAATGAGCACAACCGCTGCAAACCCGCCTCAATCGCTAAAACTAAAGACTAATGATACCAAGTGTGGGTGAGCTTGTGAAGCAGCTGCAAGTCACATATAATGCTACAAGAGGTGTGAGATTATGCAAACATTGTAAAGAAAACTGGCAATATTTTATAAAATTAAACATACACCCTTCTTTTGATCCAAGAATTCCACTCATAGATACGTACCCCTCCACACCCAAACACAAGGAAAATAGAAGTGTATGTCCACCAAAAGACTTTCATTTAAATATATCCATTCATTTATCAGTCATAGCCAAAACTAAAAACAACAGATCATCTATTGTTGAATGAATAACCATTATTATGTTACATTCATAAAATAGAATGCTAAGTAATTACAAGAAACAACCTACTAATACATACAAGACTCAAATAGGTGAGTCTTAAAAAATATTATATTAAGTACATAAAGCCAGGCAACAAAGTGCTCTTACTATATTTACTATCCACTTTTACGAAATTGAGAGCGTGTAAAACTAAAAAATGCGAATTTAAATCAGAAAAGTAGCTGAAAAAGGAATTTGGACGGTAATGCCCATTTCTGCATGTTGTTTGCATAGGCCTGTGTGCATTTGGAAAGTCATTGAATTAGGAGCTTAAGACCTGTGCATGTCACTGCTTGTAATTTTGTCTTGATTAGAATACACACACAGACACACCACACATTCAGACACATCACCATGCACATAGATACATACATCATACACACATAAACACATCCCCCTCATCTCCATACCACAGACTAAGCACACATACCCACACACATATACACATACACACCACACATATACTTCATCATCCATGTATACCACACACACACACACACACATATGCACATCACATACATGCACCACAAACCACACACCACATATACACACAGTAAGAGGATTCCCTTTCTTTAATTTTTTTTGCTGATACTCAAAAGAATTGCCTCCATTTTCCCATCACTGCTTTCCACCACTCTATGCACTCTCACCTCCCACCCTCAATCCTATACACCTTTGGCATTGTCCATGGGTTCTTTCTACATGTTCATTTACAACCTTTTCCCTTCCTTCCCACATTATTTCCCCCACTCCTCCCCTCTGGTTACTGTCATTTTGTTATTAATTTCAATGTCTCTGGTTGTATTTTGCTTGCTTTATTCTGTTAATCAGGATTCACTTATAGGTAAGATCATATATTTGTCTTTTACCACCTGGCTTATTTCACTTAGCATAATACTCTCCAGTTCTACTCATGTTGTTGCAAAGGGTAGGAGCTCCTGTTTTATTTGGACTGCATAGTATTCCATTGTGTAAATGTACCAGAGTTCATCGATCCACTCATTTACTGATGGGCACCTACACTGCTTCCAGCACTTTCCTATTATAAATTTTGCTGCTATGAACATTGGGGCGCATAGGTTCTTTTGAATTACCATTTCAGGATTCTTAGGGTATAAACCCAGCAGTGGATTGCTGGGTCAAAAAGCAATTTTATTTTTAATTTCTTAAGGAAATTCCATATTGTTTTCCACAGTGGCTGCACCAGTCTGCGTTCCCACTAACAGTGCACTTGGGTTCCCTTTTCTCTACAACCACAGCAGCACGTATTGTTTGTTGATTTGTTTATGATGGCCATTCTGACAGGTGTGAAGTGGTATCACATTGTGGTTTTAATTTGTATCTCTTTGATGGCTGGTGATGCTGAGCATCCTTTCATATATCTCTGGGCCCTCAGTATTTCCTCCTGGAGAAATGCCTGTTCACATCCTTTGCCCATTTCATTTTTTAATTGGATTGTTTGTATTCCTGGTGTGGAGCTGTGCAAGTTGTTTATATATTTGAAGATCAAACCCTAGTTCTAGATATCATTGACAAATATATTTTCCCATACAGTTGGTTCCTTTTTCATTTTACTAATGTTCTCTTTACCAATGCAGAAGCTTTTTATTTTGATGAAGTCCCATTTGTTTATTCTTTCCTTTATGTCATTGCTCTAGGGGACATACCAGTGAAAACATAGTTGAGTGGAATATTTGAGATTTTCCTGCCTATCTTCAACTCTAGGACTTTTATGGTATCATGACTTGTATTTAAGTTATTTATACATCTTGAGTTTATTTTTGTCTATGGTGTGAGTCGGTGGTCAAGTTTTACTTTTCTACATGCAACCATCCAGATCTCCCAACACCATTTGTTGAAGAAGCTATTTTTACTCCATTTTATGCTTCTGCCCCCTTTGTCAAATATTAATTGACCATAAAGCATTGGATTTATTTCTGGGCTCTCTATTCTGTGTCATTTATCTATGTATCTGTTGTTATGCCAGTACCAGACAGTTTTGATTCCATAACTTTGTAAAATAGTTTGATGTCAGGTATGGTGATCCCACCTACTTTATTCTTCTTTCTCAAATTTGCTGCAGGTATTTCGGGTCCTTTATGGTTGCATAAAAATTTTTGAAATGTTTGCTCTATATCTGTGAAATATGTCATTGGTATTTTAAAATGGATTGCATGGAATCTAGAAATTTCTTTTGGTAGCATTGACATTTTGAAGATGTTAATTCTTCCAATCCATGAACATGGTATATGCTTCCACTTATTTGTGTTTCCTTGATTTCTTTCTTCAGCGTCGTGCAGTTTTCTGAGTATAGGTCCTTTACCTCCTTGGTTAGGTTTATTCCTAGATACTTTATTTTTTTGTTGCTATATCAAATGGAATTTTTTTTCTGATTTATGTTTCTGATATTTCCTTGTTGGTGTACAAAAATGCCTTCAATTTTTAAATATTGACTTCATATCCTACTGTTTTCCCAAATTCACTTAGGTCAAGTAGTTTTTTGGTGAAGTCTATAGGATTGTCTATGTACACTATCAAGTCATCTGCAAACAATGACAGTTTTGCTTCCTCCTTTCCAATTTGGAGGCTTTTTATTTCTTTTTGTTTTCTGGTTGCTGTGGCTAAAACTCCCAGTACTATGTTGAATAGAAGTGGTGAATAAAGTGGACATCCTTGTCTTGTTCCTGATCTTAGTGGAAAATATTTTAGTTTTTGCCCATTGAGTGCAATGCTGACTGTAGGTCTCTCATATATAGCCTTTATTATGTTGAGGAATGCTCCCTCTATTCCCACTTTGCTGAGTGTTTTTTTTATCATAAATTGGTGCTGTACCTTATCAAATGCTTTTTCTGCATCTATTGATATGATCATGTGAATTTTGTCTTTGCTTTGGTTTATGTGATGTATTATATTTACTGATTTGTGAATACTGAAACATCCCTGGGATGAATCCCACTTGGCCATGATGTTTGGTCTTTATAATGTATTGTTGGATGAGGTTTGCCAATATTTGTTTGAGGATTTTAGCGTCAATGTTCATCAGTGATATTGGCCTGAAGTTTTCTTTCTTTGTTGTGTCTTTATCTGGTTTTGGGATTAGGATGATGCTGGCCTCATAAAAAGAGTTTGGGAGTCTTCTATCATTTTGTATTTTTTGGAATAGTCTGTGAAGGATAGTGTTAGCTGTTCTTTAAATGCTTTGTGGAATTCTCCTGTGAAACCATCTGGTCCAGGCCTTTTGTGTGTTGGGAGTTTTTTTATTACTGCTTCAATTTCATCTGCTATTATTGGTCTGTTCAGGCTTTCTGCTTCTTCTTCACTAAGTTTTGGAAGATTATATTTTTCTAGAAATTTGTCCATTTCACCTAAGTTTTCAAATTTCTTTCCATACAGTCCTTTGTAGTAATTTCTTACAATCCTTTTTATTTCTGTGGTATCAGATGTAATCTCTTCTCTTTCATTTCTGATTACATTTATTTGGGTCCTCTCTCTTTTTTATTTGATGAGTCTGCTTAAATGCTTGTCGATTTTGTTTATCTTTTCAAAGAACCAGCTCCTGGATTCATTGATCCTTAGAATTGTGCTTTTAATCTCTATGTCATTTAATTCTGCTCTGATCTTGGTTATTTCCTTCCTTCTACTTACTTTGGGCTGTCTTTGTCATTGTTCCTCAAGTTCTTGTAGGTGTAATGTTAGGTTGTTTGTTTGAAAATTTTCTATCTTTTTTAGGTAGGCCTGTATTGCTCTGGACTTCCCTCTCAGGACTGCCTTCACTGTCTCCCATAAGTTTTGGGTTGTTGTGAGTTCATTTCCTTTGCTTCCAAAAACTTTTTAATTTCTTCCCTAATTTCATTCTTAACCCATTTATTGTTTAATAGTATGCTATTCAATCTCCAGGATTTTGAGTGTTTTGGATTTTTTTTTCCTTGAGGTTGGTTTCTAGTTTCAGTCACTTGTGGTCTGAGAAGATGCTTGCTGTGATTTCAATTTTTATGAATTTATTGACGCTTGTTTCATGTTCTATCATGTTGTCTACCTTTGAAAATGTTTCATGTGCATTTGAAAAGAATGTGTATTCAGCTTCTTTGGGATGAAGGGCAATATATATAAATTATCAGTTAAGTCCATTTCATCTAGGTCATTGTTCAATGCCACAATATCTTTTTTGATATTTTGTTTGGAAGATCTGTCTTTTTTTAATAGTGTTGTGTTAAAACCCCCTATTATAAGTGTGCTACTGTCAACATCTTTCTTGAAGTCTTCTAAGATTTTCTTTATGTATTTGGGTGGTCCTATGTTGGGTGCATATATATTTACAATATTTATGTCTTCTTGGTGGATTCTTTCCTTGAGTATTATGAAGTGGCCTTCTGGTTCTCTCTTTATGGCCCTTATTTTGAGTCTGTTTTGTCTGATATGAGTATTCCTACCCCGGCTTTTTTTTTCCTGTCCATTTGCTTGGAAAATTTGTTTCCAGCCCTTCACTTTCAGTCTGTGTTTGCCTTTTGTCCTGAGGTGGGCCTCTTGAAGGCAGCATATGTATGGGTCATGGTTTTTTATCCATTCAGCTATTCTATGTCTTTTGATTGGAGCATTTAATTCATTTATGTTTAAGGTTATTACTGATAGGTACTTATTCATTGCCCTTTTCATACTTGTGTTTCCCTCTCTCTCTCTCTCTCTCTCTCCCTTTCCTTAAAGAAGTCCTTTTAGCATCTCTTCCAGAGCTGGTTTGGTGGAGGTGTATTCTTTTAAACTTCTTTGGTCTGGGAAGCTCCTTATTTGGCCTTCTATCTTGATTGAGAGCCTTGCTGGGTAAAGTAGCCTTGGTTGCAGGCCTCTGGTTCTCATTACTTGGAGTAGTTCTTGTCATTCCTTTCTGGCATGGAGTGTTTCCATTGAAAAGTCAGCTGAGAATCCTATGGGGATTCCCTGGTAGGTTACTTCCTTTTTCTCCCTTGCTGCCTTTAAGATTCTCTCTTTGTCTTGGAATTTTGCCATTTTAATTATGATGTGTCTTGAAGTGGGCCTCTTTGGGTTCCTCTTGATTGGGACTCTCTGTGCTTCCTGGATTTGTGTGATGTCTCTCATCAAATTAGGAAACATTTCCATCATTACTTTTTCAAATAGTTTTTCTATTTCTTGCTATTCTTCTCCTTCTGGTATCCCTATTTTACAGATATTATTACATTTCATATTGTCTTGCATTTCTCTTAATCCCTCTTCATTCTTTCTGAGCCACTTTTCCTTTTCTTGCTCTTTCTGGGTGTTTTTTTTCTACTTCATCCTCCAGCTCACTGATCTGATCTTCTGCTTCATCAATTCTGCTTTTTATTCCTTCTACTGTGTTCTTCAGTTCAATAATTGTATTCTTCATTTCCTCTTGACCCTTGTTGATAGTTTCTATTTCCTTTTTCATGTCAGTATAGTTTTCAGTGAGTTAATTGTAGTTTCCATGTAGTTTCTGGTAATTCTCTGTGAACTCATTGAGCTTCCTGATAATCATTGCTTTGAACTCAATATCTGATAGTTGAGTTGCCTCTATTTGATTTAGCATTCTTTCTAAGGTTTCCTCCTTTCCTTTCATTTGGGGATTGTTTCTTTGTATTCCCATTGTTTGTGAGACTATTCATGTTAGCCTCAGCTTCTTAAATTGATCTGTTCTGGCTCCTTGGGTTTATGATGTGAACTTCTATGGTATAAGACCTGTGAAATTCAGTGGTGTAGTCTCCTTCACCCCCCCACCCCCAGCTCACTGGTCTTGGGGTGTTGTTTATGTTGGCTGTTTGTTTGTCTTTGGGTTTTGATTGTTGTTGGATCTTTCTTTGCTGGGTCCTTCCCATCAGCTGGTTAACTGAGGGTCACTCTATCCATCACCTGTTGTATTTTGTTGTGCTGGTGAGGGCAGATTGTGTTGAAGCTGGTTCTTCTGTTTGTACAAGGTTTTGAGGAATCTCTCTTGCTCTTGTTCAGTTATTTGTACTGGGTAGTGTCTCCACTGTTTAGTTGTATTTCCAGATAGGTCCTGGATTGAGGTTAGTGTGTCTTCCACTCCCTCCTTCACCTTCTTCTGTTGTTGTCTTTTGGTGGTTCCTTTGTTGGTGGGTTTCATCTTCCATCAGGTATCCTGGTGTTCACAGCTTCCACGTACTCTTTTTGTGATCAGCTGGAAGGGGAAGGCAAAATAGTTTAAGACAGCAAGAGTGTATTCTATGATATTTACAGTACCAGCCTGTAGAGAATAGATAGGAGGTCCTTTGGCTATGTATAGTGTTATCTGTGATATTCCACCTAACTAGCCCCTTTTTAGAAAGGGTGAAAAGAAGATAAGACTCTTATTGGGGTGGGAAGGATTGTGAGTTGGATCTAGAAAGCAGTGAGGTTGTGGGAGCTCAAATTCTGTGGTAAAAGGTGTGAGTAAAGAATAGTAAATAAGTGCAGTGTGTGAGAGAATAGAGTTAACCACTACAGTAATAGAGTTCAGAAAACCTTGAAGTGGGCTAAAATCTGGGAGGGGTGTTGCATAGTATTTACAATTTTATGGAACAGCTACCATTTACAATAATATTAGAGCAACAATCATATGACAGAATCTATGTGATCTGGATAACAAGAATAGGGAATATACAACCCTGAGTAGTGTGCTAATGGAACACAAGTGAAGTGAAGGAGAGTAAATTAACAATACATTATGAAAGAGAAAACAGGGGAAACCTGTCAAATGATGCAATTTAACCAGCCAAGCAAAGAAGACTAAACTGAAAGAAGAGGAATACAAAAATCCTATTAAAATACAAGATGTAAGAATAATGAAAAATAATAATACAAATATGCAATAACTTGCAGGTTCTCTGTAATAGCAAAGTGAAATTTCTCTCACTGTCCCAGCTGTTGGGACGTCCCCTCTTTGGGCCCAACTCTGGTCTTTTCACAGTTCCAGGGTTTTTTATCTCACATGTGGGTATTAAAAAAATGAAGAAGAGGAAGAAGAGATAAAATTGGAATGAAAGGAAGAAGGAATAAAACAAGAAAGAAGGAATAAAACAAGAAAGAAGGAAAGAGAGGAAAAGGAATTGAGAGATAAAAAATAATAAAAATTAAAAAATAAAGAATTACTTTAAAAAAAAGCCTGCTGGTTTCAAACTAGCCAAACCTGTTTTGCTGTTCTTGCTAGCTGCAGCAGGCTGAGGTGTGATTGCTTTTGCTATAGCCTCTGGCGAGCACTCTCCCTAGGGCTAGCAGGGCACTTCACCAGGGGCTTTGGGTGTGGGATCCAGGCCTTCCACAGAGCTCACTCTCTCCAGGGTTATGGATGTGGGTTCGGGGCCTTCTGCAGAGCACACTCTCCTGGGTTGCTGGTGCGTGCTTGGTCAGGCTGCCTCCAGTCTCTGAGCTTTGGATGCACAACCTTTCCAGGACTATGGGAGGACACACAGGGCCTTCCATGTCACCTCAGGAGTGCTGCCTGGCTGGGTGGGGAGGAGGCTGGAATGATTGCTGCAGGAGAATTCCCCAAACAGTGTTTCTTTTTTCACTTTTCCTTTTTGAGAAATTCCTCCTACTCAAGCCTGCTGCTTGGTATAATGGCCTGGCCTCTCACACAGCCCCATTCTCCAAGCAGACCTGGGACTATTCATTTCAGGGACCATCACAGCGCAACTCTCAACTCTTCCCAGCTGGAGTCCACAGAGTCTGTGGGTGTTCACAGCCCCTGTGTGTTTGCCACTTAGTCCTTATTCCCCTCTCTACCACTTCAAGCAACCAGGCCTCTTCTGATGTTGCTCAAACCTTGTTTGGCCTGGGAGGGAGCAGTTGACCCAGCTCTCTCCCAAGAGCCTTGTGGCAGACCTGGCAGGTGCAGGGCCTGGGGCTGTAGTCACCCTGGTCTCAGCGCTGGTCCCTGGAAACTTATTGTCCTGAAGTACTTTCCTTACTGTCTGGTTTTTTCAATGTCCGCCACAATTTTTGATCTCCTATTTTCATATATGCTGGGGTACTGTGGGCCGTTTGCTCTGTTCTTCCATAGATCAGCTAGGTTTTTCTCCCGTTTGTAGGTGGAAGTGGAATCTGCTCCCTCCTACCTCGCCACCATCTTCCTCCCAGACTGAGAAACTCTTTTAAATGGGGAACTGAGAGGTATTCAAGGCTTGGCAGGGACCCAGGGCACAGGTCTGTGTGCATGCATGGTGCCCAGCAGCTCTGCTAACCAAAATACTCAAAGACAGAGAAATCAATGAACAGGAAGACCAACCAAACACTGCTGGCAAGCAGAGGGCAGAGCCAAGTGGGGAATTCAGGTGAACCTCCTGTGAGAGAGCAGCAGGCTTGGGTCTGGGAGGCAGGAGCTGAATGCCTAAGATTTGCTCCAGTCACCCAGAGCTTTTTACAGACAGGCAAACCCAACACCCACCTGCATGATTACAGGTTGGGCAGGGCAGTGAGGTCAGACCCAGGACTTTCCTGCTGAGTTATATATTTCCTCAAGGGAAAGAAGGAAAAGACCCTGTACCAGTACCAGACCCTGTACCAGACATTCTATGCTACACAGCAACTTGGGCTCCGATTTACTAAACACAGAAGAGCAGAGCAAATAGAGGCAGGTACAACTGGACATTATCTTCTCTCCTGCAAAGCTATTTAACATTCATTTCATATCCTTCAAGTTTGGACCTAATATAGCACCAACTTTTATAATATAATTTATTTCTAATCTCATATATTCCTTCTCCTTCATAGATTTGTTTTAAATTCTATTTTCTCTCTTGCTATGACTTGTTTCTATTCTGCACTACTACTATTTCTCCCTGCTCCAGCCTCTCAAAACCATTTGTGATTGTCATTAGTCAGCTCACATTCCTTCTCCCGTTCTTAAAATACCCTTATTCTCTCTCCACCTTTATCAATCTTTGCTCACAACCAGTGGATAAGGTGGATGTTATTACAGTTCCTCAACCTTATTTCTAGATAGAGCCTATCTTTATATTTCAAATCTCAAATTTCACTATTCTCCTCTCCTACTCCATTTTGCCTACCTCTTTCTCTTCCCTTTTTTCATTTTAAATTTTAATTTTTCCCTTTCTTAGCTGGGTTTCCATCCCTCACCCTTAGTATTCCTGCTCCCTCTATCCTCTCAAAATAACTTCCCTTTCTTCTAGACATCTCTTAAGCTCATCTTTCTTTCCCTGTACCCTCTTATTCTTATTCCACCATGTATAAATCTTAGCTCATTGGTTATTGGTATCTCTATAGTTGAGATTTATCTGAATTTAGGGCCTTACCATTCTCATATATATATATATATATATATATATATGTATGTATATATACACACACATACATACACACACATACACACATACATACATACACATATACATACACACACACACACATATATATATGGTTGCGGTTATCTATATTTTCTCTCACTAGATATGTACAAATATATATATTTTCTTTAAATGTCAGTTTTAACCTAATACCACATTCTTCTCCTCTCTTACTCCATTCCACTTTTGCTCCTCCCTTTTTTAGTTACAAAGTAAATTTTATTTTCTTTCCTGCTTTGCCATGTGTAGGGTAAGTGGAGACAGTCTGGCTTCCTCACCCAGATGTCTGGGTAACTAAGGGAAGCAGTGTTCCCATAGCCTTGGAAGGGCCTGATAACTAGTGTTCTCATAGCCTTGAGACTGGTCTGATAAACTATTCCCATAACATGAAGTGGGCTCACATGTGCAGAATTGTGTTAAGTTATATAATTTCTGGCATCTTGCCAGCTTTGTTCCCCTCTAGTACTTAAACAGGTAGGGACTCTCTGCCTAGGGGGTGATGGTGAGAGACATGCAAGGGGACAGGTGCCATGATGGGTTCCACTCTGGAGAGCAAGGGCCATGACATGTGGCATGCAGATAGACATGCACCTTGCAGTGTGCATGGCTCTCCCACCCATGAATAAAGGCATGCCAGACATCCCAACTTTTCCATGAATATTATTCCTTCTGTGGAAATACCATGGATCTGCCCAGGCTTGAAGGATTGCAACACACCTTGTCTCTATTCCTTACTCTTGTTATTGCCCCTTCCTCTACCCTCGCAAAATCTCTTTTCTTTCATTCATCTCATATTCATTTTTCCTTTCTTATAATAGCTTTAATTTCTTTACATCTTTACTAATATTGGCACATTGGCTATTGATAGTGTAATTGGGTGGGGGATATCTTTTTGGGTGTGGGTCTGTTTCCTGGGCTATTTGGTTTGTGTTCTTGTACAATAGTATACAAGATGTGGAGGGCAGAGTGACTCTCAGTCAGTCAGCCAGAGGGAAGAACATACCACAGAATAACCCAATAAAAACCAAAACTGAATTAAAACTGTATAAAAGGCATAAAGGGTAGCACAAGAGCATCAGGTGCATGTGATCAAGGAGATTGCACCACTGAATCCCATAACTTTCCTACCGCAAAAGATCATACCATGAAGACAGGGAGTCAAAGAAGATAAATCTAACAAGCAGGAAAATAAACAAGAAGAGTCATCTAAAATGGGGAGAAAAAGAAACAACCCTCAGTCAAAAGGAAAGGAGGAATTCCCAGAAAGACTGATAAATCAAATTGAAGCAACCAAACTATCAGACATAGTTTTCAAAACAATGGTTATAAGGATGCTCAAGAAGCTCAGTGAAAATTTCAAAGAACTCCAGGGAAGCTACAAGGAACTTACTAAAAACTACACCAGCATGGAAAGGGACATAGAAATATAAATAATAAACAGGAGGAAATGAAAAACACAATATCTGAAATTAACAACACAGTAAAAGGAAGTAAAAGCAGGTTAGATGAAGAAGAGGATCCAATCAGCAAGCTGGAGGACAAGGTAGAAAAAAATTCCAGAAAGAGCAAAAAAAATAAAAAAGACTCGAAAAGAATGAAGGATGGTTAAGGGAGCTGCTGGACAATGTGAAACATAATAATATCTGAATAATAAAGATAGCAGAAGGAGAAGAGGAGCAAGGGATAGAAAACCTATTTAAAAAAGTAATGATAGAAAGCTCCCAAATTTTGGCAGAAAAAGTCACACAAGTCCAGGAAGCACAGAAGGTACCAGTCAATATGAACCCAAAGGGGCCCACTGCAAGACACATCATAATTAAAATGGCAAAATTCTAAGACAAAGAGAGAATCTTAAATGCAGCAAGGGAGAAACAGTGACATGGAAGCGCCGATAAGACTAGCACCTGATTTCTCAACAGAAACACTACAAGCCAGAAGGGAATGGCAAGAAATATTACTAAGTAAGGAAAAGCAAAGGCCTGAAATCAACAGTACTCCATCCAGCAAGGCCAACATTTAAAATTGAAGGTTAAATAAGGTGTTTCCCAGACAAAGGAAGGCTCCAAGAATACACCTCCACCAAACCAGCATTGGAAGATATGCTAAAGACACTGATTTCAGAAGATGAAGAAAAAAAGTGAGAGAGAGAGAGGAACACAGGTACAAAGGGGAAAACTGGCAATGAATGAGTACCTATAAATAATCTTAAATGTAAATGGATTAAATGCTCCAATCAAAATGCATAGGTTAGCTGAAAGGATAAAAAAACATGACCACACATAGCTGCCTACAAGAGACCCACATCAGAACAAAAGACCTACACAGACTGAAAGAAAAGGGATGGGAAAAAAATATTCCAAGTAAATGGACAGAAAAAGGCCAGAGTAGCAATATTTACATAAGACAAAATAGACTTCAAAACAAAGGCCGTAAAAAGAGACACAGAGGACATTTCATAATATTCAAGGGAAGAATCCATCAAGAAGACATAAATATTGTAAACACATATGCACCCAGCATAGGAGCACCCAAATATATAAGGGAAATCTTGGAGGACTTCAAGAAAGATATAGACAGCAACACATTAATAGTAGGGGATTTTGACACCCCACTGTTAACAATGGACAGATCTTCCAAACAAAAAATCAACAAGGATATCATGGCACTTAGTGACACCCTAAATGAAATGGACTTAACTGATATATATATAGAACCCCAAAGAAGCAAAGTAGACATTCTTTTTTAGTGCACATGGAACATTTTCAAAGATAAACAACATGATAGGACACAAAAGTAGCCTCAACAAATTCAAGAAAATTGAAATCACATCAAGCATTTTCTCAGACCACAAGGCTTGAGACTAGAAACCAACCCCAAGGAAAAAACTTAAAAACAGGCAAATTCATTGAAACTGAATAACATGTTATTAAACAGTGAATGGGTTAACAATTAGGTCAAGGAAAATCAAGTTTCTGGAAACAAATGAAAATGAACACACAAAAGCACAAAAGACCAAAACTTAGGGGACACAGTGAAGGCAGTCCTGAGAGGTAAGTTCATAGTGATACAGGCCTACCTAAAAAAGATAGAAATATTAGAAATAATCAACATAACCTTACAGCTACAGAATTGGAGGAACAATAACAAACAAATCCCAGGGCCAATATACAGAAGGAAATAACCAAGATCAGAGCAGAATTAAATGACATAGAGAATAAAAAAAAAAAAAAACTCCTAGGATCAATAAATCCAGGAGCTGATACTTAGAAGAGATAAACAAAACAGACAAACTTTTAATCAGAGTCATCAGGGAAAGAAGGAGGACCAAAATAAATAAAATCAGAAATGAAAGAGGAGAAATTACAACTGATACCACAGAAATATAGCAGATTGTAAGAAGTTACTATGAACAACTATATATCAAGAAATTTGGAAACCTGGACAACATGGGCAAAATTCTGGAAACATATAATATTTCAAAACTAAGTCAGGAAAAAGCAGAAAGCCTGAAAAGACTAATAACAGCTAGTGAAATTGAAGGAATAATCAAAAACTTCTGGCACACAAAAGTCCTGGACCAGACAGTTTCATAGGAGAATTCTACAAAGCATTTAAGAAAGAGGTAACCCCTATCCTTCACAGACTATTCCAAAAAATCCAAGAAGATGGAAGACTCCCAAACTCTTTTTATGAAGCCAGCATCATCCTGATCCCAAAATCAAATAAAGACACAATAAGGAAAGGCAACTATAGGCCAATATTGTTGATGAGCTTGAATGCTAATATCCTCAACAAAATATTGGCAAACCGTATCCAGCAATATATCAAAAAAATCATACACCATGACCAAGTGGGATTCACCCCAAAGATGCAAGATGGTACAATATTTGCAAATCAATAAATGTAATACATCACATAAACAAAATTAAAAATAAAAATCACATGATCATATTAAGTGATGTGGAAAAAGCATTTGATAAGGTACAGCACCCATGTATGATAAAAAAACAATCAGCAAAGTGAGAATAGAGGGAGCATTCCTCAACATAATAAAGGCTAATATATGAGAAACATATAGCCAACATCATACTCAATAGGCAAAAACTTAGAGCTTTCCCACTAAGATTAGGAACAAGACAAGGATGTCTGCTCTCACCACTTCTATTCAACATAGTATTGGAAATCCTAGCCACGGCAATCAGACAAGAAAAAGATAAAAGGCAACTAAATCTGAAAGGAGGAAACAAAACAGTCATTGTTTACAGATGACATGAGAGTATACATGGAAAAGCCTGTAGACTGCATCAAAATCTATTTAACCTAGTAAGTGAATTTGGCAAACAGAAGGATACAAAGTCAATATTCAGAAATCGAAGCATTTTTTGTACACTAAAAATGAAGTATCAGAAACAGAAATAAGGAAAACATCCCATTTGCTATAGTAATAAGAAAAGTAAAGTACCCAGGAATAAACCTAACCAAGATGGTCAAAGAGCTATACTCAGAAAACTACACAACACTGAAGAAAGAAATTAAGGAAGCAAAATAAATAGAAGCCTATACTGTATTCATGGATTGGAAGAATTAACATTATTAAAATGTCCATACTACCCAAAGCAATTTATAGTTTCAATGCAATCCTTATTAAAATATCAATGCCACATTTCACAGGTATAGAAAAAGCATTTCAAAAATTTATATGGAACCATGAACAACCCTGAAGAGCTTCAGCAATTTTGAGACAGAAGAACAATGTAGGAAGAATCACAATACCTGATATCAAAGTATACTGGAAGTCCGCTGTACTCAGAACAGTCTGGTACTGGCATAAGAACAGGCACATAGACCAGTGGAACAGAATAGAGCCCAGAAATAAACCCAAGTCTCTATGGTCAATTAATATTTGACAAAAGGGACAGGAGTGTAAAATAGTCTCTTCAATAAATGGTACTGGGAGATCTGCAGAGGTATGTGCAAAAAAAAAAAAAGTGAAATTCAACCATCAGCTTACATCATACACCAAAATAAACTCAAGTTGGATAAAAGACTTAAATATAAGTCATGATACCATAAAAGTCCTAGAGGAAATCATAGACAAGAAAATTTCAGATATCCCTCACAGCAATATTTTCACTGCTATGTCCTCCAGAGCAAAGGATTTAAAGGAAAGAATAAACAAATAGGACTACATCAAATTAAAAAGCTTCTGCATGGCTAAAGAAAGCATCAGCAAAATAAAAAGAGAACCAACCATATGGAAAAATATATTTGCCAATTATTTGATCTCAAAATATATAAAGAACTCACATTACTCCACACCAGGAAGACAAACAATCCAATTAAAAATGGACAATGGACCTGAAAAGACACCTCTCCAAAGAGGACATGCAGAGGGCCCAGAGATATATGAAATGATACTCAACATCACCAGCCACCAGAGAAATGCAAATTAAAACCACAATGAGATACTACTTTACACCAGTGAGAATGGCCATGATAAACAAATCAACAAACAAGTGTTGTAGAGGTTGTAGAGAAAAGGGAACCCTAGTATACTGTTGGTGGGAATGCAGACTGGTGCAACACTTTGGAAAACAGTATAAAATTTTTTCAAAAAACAAAAAATGGAATTGCCTTTTTCCCCAGAAATTCCACTTCTGGGATTATACCCTAAGAATCCTGAAACAGCAATTCAAAAGAACCTATGCACCCCTGTTTGTAGCAGCATTATTTACAGTAGCCAATGCTGGAAACAGCCTAAGTGCCCATCAGTAAATGAGTGGAGCAAAAAACTGTGATACATTTACACAATGGAATACAGCACAGCAGAAAGAAAAAGAGGAGCTCCTACCACTTGCTATAGTATGGATGGAACTGGAGAGCATGATGCTAAGTGAAATAATTCAGGCGGTGAAAGACAAATACCATATCATCTTACTTATAAGTGGAACCTAATCAACAAAACAAATAAGCAAGAAAAATAAAACCAGATATTTGGAAATAAAGAACAAACTGACAGAGACCAGAAGTGTTTGGGTAGCTGATAATGGAGGAAAGAAGGGGAAGGTCAAATCAAGAACATATATAAAGGACCCAAGGACATAGAAAACAGGAGGAGTATTGAATATGGGAGGTGGGTGGTAAGTAGGGCAGGAGAGAATAAAAGGGGGAAAATGGGGACAACTGTAAGTGAACAATAAAAAATACAAAAAATGAAAATTTAATGATACCATTTGCATTACTTAAATATATGAGATATTTAGGGATTAATTTGTCAAAAGAAGTAAAAGAACTGTACACTAAAACTGTAAAGGATTATTGAGAAAAGTTAAAGAAAACCTAAATAAATGAATAAGTGTGTTCATGTGTTGAAAGACTCAATATTGTTAAGATGTCAATTTGCCACAAATAGATCTACAAAATCAGTACAATCCCCATTGAAATTTCAGCAGTCTTTTATAAAATTTTTAATTAAATCTAAAATTCATACAGAAATGCAAAATATTCACAATAGCCAAAGCAACATTAAAAATAAAAATAAATTTAGAAAGCTAACACTATATGATTTGCAGATTATAATGAGTTCAGAGTAATCAACACAGTATGAATTTGTTGAAAATGTAGGCCAAAAAAATAATCAATTGAATGGGATAGAAAATCCAGAAATGTAACTACACTACATGGACAACTGATTTTGACCAATGTTCAAAAGCAATTTGGTGAAGAAAATATAGCCTTCTTTTACAAGGTGCTGAAACAATTGAATATCCACACTTAAAAAGATGGCAAGCTTCTTTTTTTGTAGCCTGTTGCAATGTTAGTAATGGAGATAACTTTCCATTTCAAAGTAAAAACATTGTTTTACTTTACAAAGTATAAAGATTGTGGGAATGTGGGGTTGAAAGGAGTCATTAGGTCGCCAAACCAACCTTGGGCTTGAATCCTTGATAGATACTTGCAAGCATTATTAAGTGAACATAAATAAAGGAGAAACAGAGAATAATGATAATAAAAATATTAAAATATCTACAGTTTTGAAATGACTATTTTCATAAGTTTGAATCAGGTGTCATACAATGAAAATGGAGGCTTGTGGTTTATTAAGATTCAAAGAATTTCCAAAATTGGAGGCCATTCTTTAGGGAAGTTGTTGATAAAACTGAGGGTAAATTGTGAACAGGTCATCATGACCCAGAGTCTTAAAGTTCACTTGCCCCAAATGGGTCACAGAGCCCAATTTCAGAGTGACCTTGGTCTAACCTCAGTAACAGTCTGGACTATAGGAAGCTCTTGCACATGCTTTTCAGCTATCCTGTTCCTGGCACAAAATTGTATTTCAGGAATGGCCTCAGACTCCACTTGCTCCTAATGCCTACCAAGTTCACATCACTACCCAAGTTCAAAATAAAGGTGCTATTATCCTCATTTTACTGAAGAAATTGGTCTGCTCAGAAATCACACCGTATACCTCTTTGCTCTGTCTGCCTGTGCCCCAGCGCACAGGAAGCCAGTGAACATGGGGAGAAGTGAGGAAGGGGAGGAGGTACGGGGTCCACTGTGGGAAGAGCCTGCCTGCTGTCCTCACACAGGGAACCACAGAACCCTCTTCTTCATGTGAATAGTCTTACAAGGGGCAGCCAGCTTCAAGATGAGCCCACACACTTTTTAGAAAATTACAGCAAAATGACCACATACGTTATCCAGCCAAGAAACCAGCCACATATACAACTATGTCATTAATAAGATGAGGCCCACTTTCCATACAAATAACTGGAAAAGGAGCCTTTCAAACTCCCAAACTTGCAGGAAGAGGCTGGGATTGAAACACAAAGCACAAAGTTATTGGTTTCCCTTCCTGCCCTACCTCCACAGGCAATGACCAGTCCCTGGCCAGTGTCCACTCTATGGCATGCAAAGATGGAGAGAGAAAGATGAGTATGGGTGGCCTGGTGGACTGGTGGTCATAATGAGCAGCCCTCCATGGATCCATGTCTTTGTATAGCTCCTATCCAATACCCAAGGACATATTCTGAGATACTGAAGATCAGGACTCTGCATATGAATTTGGGGGAGGGGACACAATTCAGCTCATACTACCCAGGAAGGTGGATGTCAGGGGTAGCCAGAGACATTGCATGATGCAAGCACTGAAAACCTCTGGAGTGGATCTGTTCTTGTGCACCTGGAAGCTCTGCTGGGACCCTCTGCACCACGAGGCCCCTTCTTTCTGTGCTCTTGCCAAATGAACAAGTGCTTACATGGATGTGAGGCTATAAATGACTTTTAGGGGGCACACAACTGCACCTTGACCTTTGAGATTGATTCACCTGCAATTTCATAGTCTAAAACTTGAGACTGTGGGGTTCATTGACCACCACTTTCACTTCTGCATTTGTTGTCTCACACCTTTTACCTCAGAAAACATTTAAAAAATTAAAACCTTAATTGTCTGACCAATGGTCTCATTTGAATCTAATCTACTAAGCATAATAATATAGGTTTTTTCAATCTTATACCTAAGATCATAAAATAGAACTCTCTGGGAATCCCTAACTTTATTTGCCCAATAGAAGAACTGGAAACTAACATTTTATTTCAAGTAAACATAGTGAAATGTGGCTTATTAATTTTTTTATATGTACACATGGTTCCTCATGGGGGAAGGTAAAGGATAGGGGGAGGCAGAGGGCCCATTCAAGAGTATAGATACATCAAATCTCAATATCCAGATAATTGCCCCAATGAAAATTACAAAAAGAGCTCCTCCCATTCAATTTTTAGCTATACTGAAAGCATCTCTCTGTGTCTCTGTACATTTCCATTTTCTTTTGTTATTCCCCATTTCTTCTTCTCTGTGGCTTTGCTTTATATTGTGAATTTTCTCTAAGTTTCAGATCCTTTTTGTACTTATTATTTCCTATCTTTTTCTTTTCCTTGATTTTTAAGTTCAATTGTTACTTGTTCTGGCAAAGCACTAGATATTAAAATTCAGAGCAGAATGGGTTTTTTCTTTTTTGTATTTTGCATGTCCTCACTGAATTATAAATGTAGATATACTGTGTGGTGGTGACAAGACTTCAGGACATGAGACAGTGTGGATTCTCTGGTCTGAAAGTGTTTCCTGATACAACCGTCTACACAGCAGTTCTCACTGGTGATCAGAGGTGACATATGCAGACTAGAGTGGTTTTATATTCCTTTTCTTTGTTTACATGGTGGCTTTCACACTTATTGAGTTAACCCAGCTTCATAGGCACAAAATGAAAAAGGGCATGTCATCTATAAGATCCTGGTCGATTGAGCTAAATGCCTTACTGCTTCTTAAGAACACAGAGCTTCAAAGCAGGCATGTTTCTTTCCACTTCCCCTCCAGCATTTCATTCCTTCCTATTTTTCTTTCCTCAGTAATTTGCAGAGGACAGATTTTTTCATCCTCAGGAATATCAGTATAATCCTGGAACTCTGACACTGAACGCTTCTCATTGATCACAAACAAATGGCAAGTCTGGGCCTCTCTGCATGTGTTTTTCTTATTGCTCTGTTTGCTGGGCCTGAAGAGTTAACTACATGTGTCCTGGTTTATCACCAAAGTGAAATGTTGGCTCCCAGGCTGCCAATCTATGTGGTGTGGCTTTGCTGTGCTCACAGTGTTGGGTGGAAAGCTAGCATGTGGCTTTGGAAGCTGCCCTCAGCACTCAGTGTCACTGGTACATGTGAGATCAGACAGAAAAGCAATGTGGCTAAAGACAGCATACCTACACAGCCGTTCAAAAGCAGGCTAGACCCTGCCAGGATCCAGACTTGGTCAGTTTCTGGAAAGTGGGGCAACCTCACGAGTCCTTCCCCCTGTTAATAGATAAGAAGGTTGGACCCAGTCAGGTGTCTCCTGGGGCATCATAACCTTGTGGAGCAGCAGGCTTATATTTCTTTAAAACTCTCTTCAGATGACACATTTTCCTGCCTCTTTGACAAACCATAGCCAGGTGGTCTTGCAGATTCCCTCCATGACTGACAGACTATTTGGGGGTACTCCAAAGATTTTTGAGTGTGAGGTATTTGAGTTTACAAAGAACATGTAGATGACTTCACTCATGGAAGAACTCAGCTCTAAGGAACTTCAGGTTCCTTCCCCAAAAACCAGAGCCAATAAATGCCAAGTGGGCTATAGGTCAGGCCCTTGGACCCCAAGCCTGTAAGTCTCACGACTCTCAGAGAGTGGGGCTCCCTCACTGGTTATAGGTAAATGAACTAGTAACATCCTCCCCAGCCCTTCTTAGCCTGCAGCACCAAGAGCTGGTCTTTGCACAGTGGGTACACCATGTTCAGAGCTCCAACAACCCAGTTTTTGTTTTTATTTCAGGTTTAAGCTAATTCTTGTCAAGGTCAGTAACATCTTGTTTGCTAGAATCCTTTAGAATACTTAAGATAAATAACCTCAAGTTGCCTTTGACAAAACATGCTTTAGGGACACTTCAGTGGGGTTTGACTGTGTGCGAGGGGCACTGTCTCACAGGAGCATGTTTGGAAAAAGGCAGAGGAAGGTGCCTTCAGCAATTCAGGTAAGAGATTTGTTCTCAGACTATAAATATCCTCTCCCCATTCCCCCATTTGCATTTCAAGTCTAACAACTTCATTCTTCACTTGGGAAGAGGTCAGCCAGGTAATTGGCTCTATCCCCATCTTCTCTATGAAGATGAAATTATTTATTTAGCCAATCCTATGCTCCATAACCCCTTATCTGACCAACACCCATGTCCTGGCACACAGACCACTTCCCATGTGCCCCTTCCCATTTCCCTGCACTTTGAGAGCTCAGCTGTTTTCTTGGCTAGAGGCAAGTGAATAGCACTGATGACCAGGAGGAGCTGATAGTTCAGCAGAAACTCTTCAGCAACATTAACCCTGTCTGCTGCCCAGATGTCCTTGCACCCTGCTGGGCCCTTGGCCAAAAGGCTATGGCCTCCAAGAGACAGTATTATTCCTGGAGACATCTGAAACCAATTTCAAGTCATTTCCCAGATCTCCTCTTGACCAAGGAGGAAAGACCCTGCTGTGGACATGCAAATGTAGGCCAGACAACCCCCAGGAATGAGAGAAACTGCCATGCCAGCATCCATGGAGGGGAACAGTCATACTTTCCTGGGTCTATTTCCCATCCAGAAGAAGTGACTGGGCAAGAGGCTTAGAAGGGCATTTTCTTTAGTCCTTATTCCAGCCAAAAGCTGATCTAATGTACATAGGTTAAACCCATAACATCTGCATATCCTACAACTGTGACTTCCATAAGCTCACCCTCAGAGAGAAATATCAAGAGGGCCAACACAGAAAACTACTGATTCAGAGCATGTCTGAGTCAGTTGTGTATTCTTGAAGGAAAAGTATATGCACAGGATGGTAATGGGGTATGTAGAGAATGTTTACAGAAGGTGTGTGTAGAGTGTGTATAAAGGGAGTTTGTAGAGGGTGTGTAAATGTGTGCGTACAAGGAGTGTGTAGGCGTATGCAGAAAGTGTTTACAGAGACTGTATATACAGGGTGTGTGGTGAGAATATGTGTAATAATGTGTGTAGAAAGAGTATATAGAAGGAATGTGTAGAGAGTGGGTGTAGAGGGTTTGTGTAGAGGATATATGTGCAGGGAGTGTGTAGAGAATGTTTAGAGGTAGTGTGTACAGGGAGTGTGTAATGAAGTGTGCAATGGAAAGACAAATCAAAGGGAGGTGTGGACTATGGGTTAGGATGAAGGAGGAGATGCTGTACCCACTTATGTGTCAGTGTGTGATGAGAAAGGACACAGAGCAAGGGTTTTCTATAATTCTCTTGAAACTAAAACTACCATTTCATCTCTTCATAAAATTGAAATGATCCCCATAAAAATATTTCCAAATTAATTACCAAGATCTATTAAAAGTCTTTGCAGAGATTTCACTGGAGCACACAATGGGAATGCTTTCATGGATACATGTTTCCCCCATAGCTCTTAAAATTGTAAGTGCACTTATCTCTCCGTGTATACTTTCACTCCAAAATGCTTAAAATTCTAAAATTCTTCAATTAGCTATTAAGGAAGGGTAAGCATGTAGCTCTTAAAACTAGTCTACCTTAGATGAAGGGTAAAATGTTGAAAACAAGAGCTTAATGAGGAAAGGGAGAGTGGGGGAAAGAGACATAAATTGGCCTTTTCACAAGAATATCCAGTTCAAACATGAGTTGCTCAGCTCAGGAAAAGATATCTCTGTGGAATGGACATCTGTTGTGGGAGAGAAGGGAGAGATGTGGGAGAGGTTGCAGGCAGAGATGGCTTCCAGGGCACTACCCTCCTTCTCACCCCTCACACCCTCCTTTGCACTGTGTCTTGTGTGATGTCCTTTCTTCAAGTGTGGGTGGCTCTTTCTTCTAACCAAGAGCATGCAGCAGAGGTGATGGGATGTCACTGCTGTGAGTAGGATACAATATGTATATAAGATTGTTGTGTTGTATATATAAATGACACACTCTCATTATCCTTGAAGAAGCAAATTACCATCTTATGAAATGCCTAAGGGCCTGCGTGAGGCAATGTGAAAGGCTTCTGGAAACTGAGCCTTCCCCAAATAGCCAAAGCAATCCTAAGGAAAAAAATAACAAAGCAAAAGGCATCACACTGTCTGATTTCATGTCATACATAAAGCTACACTAATCAAAACAGCATGGTACTGGCATATAAACAAATAAATCAATGGAACAGAATTGAAAGCCCAGAAATAAATCCAAGCACATATAGTGAATTAATATTATACACAGGAGCAAAGGATACTTGATGAATAAGGGACAGTCTCTTCAACAAATGGTACTGGGATAAGTGGATAGTCACATGTAAAAAAATAAAACTAGACCCCTCTCTTACACCACTCACAAATATTAACTGAAAATGGATTAAAGACTTAAATATAAGACCTAACTAAAACCATAAAACTCCTAGAAGAAATCACATAGAAAAAATCTTGACATGAATCTTTATTTTTTAGATATGACACCTAAGGTACAAGCAGCAAAATAAAAAAATAAGCAAGTGAGACTACATCAAACTAAAAATTTTCTTATGGAAAAAAAAAACAGCAACAAAATTTAAAGACGACCTATAGAATTGAAAATGTATTTGCAAATTATATATCTGTTAAAGGGTTAATACCCAAATTATATAAATAATTCATATAACTCAATAGAAAAAAAACTAGATAATAAAAAAAATGGGTGAAAGACCTGAACAGACATTTTCCCAAAGAAGATATACAAAAGGCCAAGGTGTTTAACATGACTAGTCATTAGGGAAATACAAATCAAAACCACAGTGAGTTCCTACTGCATGCCTGTTAGAATGTCCATCATCAGAAAGATAAGAAATGAGTGTTAAAGAGGATGTTGGGAAAAGGGAACCTCATTTGCTGTTGGTAGGAATTTAAATTGGTGCAGCCACTATGAAAAACAGTATGGAGGTTCCTCAAAAAAATGAGAAATAAAACTACTATATGACCCCGCAATTATACTTCTTAGAATAAAAACACTAGCTCAAAAAGATATCTGCACCCCCATATTTATTGCAGTATTATTTACAATATCCATAGATACAACCTAAGTGTCCATTGACAGATGAATGAATAAAGAAGCTGATTATTCAGCCATGAAAAATGAGGAACTCCTGTCATATGCAACAACATGAATAAACTTTGATGGCATAATGCTAAGTGAACTAAGTCAGAGAAAGACAAATACCATATGATCTCACTTATATGTCAAATCTAAAAATAAAATTATGAAAATAATTAAAACTTATACAAAAAGGGATTCGATTTTACTAGAGATTGAGGGTATGAAGAGAAAGAATAGAGGAAATGTGGTAAAAAGGTACAAATTTTCAGACATAATGCTTATTACAACATAAATAAGCATTTTGGGATGTGGATATTCAACACAATGACTTCAGTTAACATTGCTATATGATATATAGATATAGATGTAGATATAGATATATAGATATAGATATAGATAGATAAGATATAGAGATAGAGATGATAGAGATAGATGATATAGAGATAGAGATAGAGATAGAGATGATAGATATAGATATAGATACAGATATGTAAATTATTAAGAGAATAGATTGTAAGAGTTCTCATCACATGGAAAAAAATTTCATTCTTTTTTTTGCTTTATCTTTTTACTTTATCTACAGGGTAATCAAAAGTAGGTTTATAGTTGTTCATATGGAAAAAGACAGGCACTTTATGACTATCACAATAGCTTTCTTAGCTCTGGGTTTTACATACTCACTACTGTAAACTTACTTTTGCCAACCCATGTATATGAGTTGATGGATGTTAACTAAAATTATTGCAGTAATCATTCCACAATATATGTAAGTTAACTCATTCTGGTATTTATTTACTTTAAACTATACAGTGATATATGTTAATGGTATCTCAATAAAACTGGAAAACAAACAAAAAAAGAAACTGAACCATGAGGAACTAAATTCTGCCAATACTGTGAGCTTGGTAAGGGGACCCCAGGCTTCCAAGGAAAAGAGAGCATGACTGTAGCCCAGTGAGACCTTGTGCAGAGAACTCAGCAGATCCCTGCTGGGACTCCTGACTCATATGCACAGTGAGATAATAAATGGATGGGTTTGGGTTTTTTTAATTTATTTTTTTATTGTTGTCCAACTACAGTTGTCTCCAATTAACCTCACAACTCCCCCCGACCCCAGTCATCCCCACCTCCACCCTCCATCCCACCCGCTTTTGGCTCCATATATCCTTTATACATGTTCTTTGACAACCCTTCCTACATTTCCCCTCCTACCTCTCCTCTGGTTACCGTCAATTTGTTCTTAATTTCAATGTCTCTGGCTATATTTTGCTTGCTTGTTTGTTTTGTTGATTAGGGTTTGGCTTTAAAAACAACTTCATTGTCACACATTTCATATATATACAATTTATTCATTAAAGGTATATAATTCAATGTATTTGAATATATTTATAGGGGTATGTAATCATTAACACTGATTCTAGGACATTTTGATCCTTCCATATCCATGAGTATTCATTTCATATTCTTCCTCTATCCTGCCCAGCCCTAAGTAACCTGTAATCTAGTTTCTATCTCTCTATATTTGTTTACTCTGGACATTTCATATAAATGGAATCATATAATAGGTTTTTAATGACTAGCTACATCCACTTACCATATTATCTTCAAGGGTTATCTATGTTTTAACATGTACCATTACTGTATTTTTTTATGGCTGAATATTACATTGTATGAATATATCATATTTTATTTATTCATTCATAAGTTGGTGGACATTTGGTTGTCTTTACTTCTGGTTAGTATGTATAATGTTGCAATAAATAGTTAGGTAAATTTTTGTGGATATGCATTTCAGTTCTCTTGGGTAAATACTTATGAGTGGCATTCTGGGTCATATGGTCATTATTTGTTTAAACATTCAAGGAATGGCCAGATGGTTTTCCAAAGTGGCTGCACCATTTTACATCACCAAAAAAAGGATCTGAAACTTCCCATTTCTTTACATTCTAGCTGATACTTATTAGTCTTTTTTTAATTATTATTATAGACATTCCATTTATGTTTGATTTGCATTTGTCTAATGACTGCTATCTTTGCATGCACATAGTATCCATTTGTAATATACATATAAACCTTCAAATCCTTTGCCTATTTTTAATTGCTTTGTTTTCTTTAAGGTTGAGTTGTAAGAGTTCTTCATATATTCTAGATACAAGTTCCTTGCTAGATATATGATGCGCAATCACCGACCGGCAGTGACGGCGGAACGCTGCAGATGGCTCGTCGACACATGAGAAATGAACATACACAGAAACAGGCAATTTTCTGTGGAGAAGTAGGGACAGAGGGGCCACTCTCCAAGTGGAAAGCACTTTGGCCACCCTCTGCAGGGGAGGGTGCTTTGGCCACCCTCTCTAGTGGAGGGTGTGTGTTCTCCTGTCCCAGCAGGCTTTTTATTGGGTTCGTTTGTACAAGAATTCA
>PVIA01006337.1:0-99104 GCA_004024845.1 Tonatia bakeri | reverse complement strand
CCCGTGCACCCCTGGGTGCTCCATACCTCTGCACATGCTAGATCTGAAGTCGACTTCTTAAACCTTCTTCACTGGAAAAACTCCTGCTTTTCTTTCAAGACTCGACCCTCCCCACGGAACCTCATCCAGGAGGCTCTTCACATCTCTGTGCTGTGTTCCAGAGCACTTGGCTCATTCCACCTTTCCGTGTCCACCCCATGCTACATTATATTGTTCTAAGGTCAGTGGACAGGTCTTGTTCAGCTCTATACGCTGGATACATATAACACTTGAACTTAATCGCATTTTGTAGAATGCTGAAATGATTGACATAAAGATGGGGTCAAGGTGCCTGTTAGAAACGCAATCCTGGTACTCATCCTTGATTCTCAGTGTAAATATTACCTTCATGAAGACTTTCTGAGGCCCATGGATGGGGTGTGAGGCCGTCAGTTATTTCTCCCATAGCACCATGCTTTTTCTGCTCCAGCACTCACCACATCTCCTGCTATACTTCCTGATGTGGTCGTCTGTGTTTCCTACAGTCTGTTACCCCCACAGGGTAGGACTCTGGGCCGTTGTTGCCCATTGCTTCAGGCCTAGTGGCTGGTACAGAGTGGGTGCTCAGTAAAGAGTGGTTAATGGTGGTCCCTGTCTGGAGATCCCTTAGCACATAAATAATCTCTCTTTGCCTCTTATCCTAAAACTACAGCTTTACTGCTCCAACATCAATCCTTAGCAGCGGGATATACTATTTCCAAGCCAAATTACTGAACCACCTGTGTCCCCCTAACATGGCAATATCTCTGCCCAAATGGCAAAAAGGTGACAACACATGACAACCTGCTCTGTCAGGACTTGTCTGTGCCATCACTCTGCCTTTGAGCCTACAATAGTCAACAATTCCGATGGGCTTTAGGACCTGTTTACACTAATTACAGAACATCCTTTTGTATAGGGAGCAGGAAGATCTGAACTGAATGTGAGGAATCCCAAGAGGGCAGGCAGCTTTGAAAGATGAGATGTTATCATCTGTGCTATGCAAATTGAGTTTGGGTTGAAATATGAGCTCCGTTTGCCTGACTGCAAAGCGCCCGGCAAGAACTTCAGTGTTACTGTAAAATATGGTGACTTGCTGGAGCTCACGCATTATGCCGAGAGGCCTCCAATAAGGCCATGCAGCACAAAAAGTTCTTCTTTATTCTTTTATTCAGTGTTTGAGGGAGCTGCTGATCTAATATTAAATTCTTCTTCCTGAGAAGAGGGCACCAGGTAAGTACAAAGCAGCATTTTTTATTTAAAAAAAAAAAAAGCATTTGGCGGGGAGGAATCACTTTGTATTTTTTCAGCTCCTTCCAGAAAAACACACACTCATGTACTGTCACAGCAGCAGAATAGCAAAGACTCCATCTGCCTGTTTTCTTAAGGAAGAAAAATGGAGCCACAGAGTTCCTGAGATGGAGCAGGGACAGGGTGTAGAAACAGGCCATTGCTCTTGGGACCAGTAATGTTCTGGGTGACAGCCCGCCTGAAAACACAAAAGAATGTCTGGTCTGACTCCAAGACATATGCTGGGTTTGTACCAAATCAGATGAACTTGATTGTGACACTTAGAAAGCCTACATGAATGATTTCTAAACTTTAAAAACTCAGTTACCCTATAAATTTAAAAAATGCATACATGCATCATCAATACATCTGTCCCTGTCTCTCCTTCACCTTCCATGAGAAAAACATAAGCTCAATGAGGACAAATGCTGTCTTATTCGACACCGTATGAGAAGTGCCAAGAACAGAGCCTTGGGCATAGTGAGCGCTCAAAAAATATTTGTTGAATGAAATAATGAGCACGTGAATAAATACATGTCTATTTGTTTATAAATTATATTCATGTATTCTAACTAATGTATATTCATGTAGTAAAATACGCAAATTTTAATGCATATTAGGAAAAAGAATACTTAGAGAGATACAAGCAAATATGAATAGTAGTTCTAGTGATTTCCCCCCCACACACACAAATATTTCTACATTTGGACTGGATATAAAATTATTTTTTTACTTCAGGGTGAATATGAATCACCAGGGAAGCTTTTTAAAAATGAATATTTTCACCCTCTTTCTTCCCCTCAACTTTTGCCTTAGATTCTGATTTAATAGGTCTGGTTAGGCAAGGCTTGACAACTGCATCTTTAACAAGCTGTGGAAAATTATATCGTATATATAGTTGGAACTATACTTTGTGAAACTTGCTGTGGAGAAAGTGTCAATTATGTGGGGCCTAAGTCACCCCAGGTCCAAGTCTCTGGAGTGAGCCAGATCTGCCTCTCACAATGACGCAGTTCTTTGGAGCCTGACTTTTAAACAGGCACGCACACACACACTCCCCACGGTACTTGGCACCCTGAAGGCCGTGTTCAATGACCAACAACACACCGCAGAATCTAAGATCACCTACAGCAACGCCTTGGCCAGGCTGGGTACTGGGCATGTGGGCAAGTCTCAGAACCATGGACAGCTCCTGGGAGCCCACCGCTGGACTCGTTCACAGGGGCCTGTGACACTACATTCTCTGTCGTCTGCTGCCCCCTACCTAGGGAGTGCAGAGCAGGACATGTGTCTATAAAATGCAGGAGCTGGCTCAGAGTCTCCAAGCCCGAATAACGTCTGTGCTGGGCCTGAAGGATATTGCGGTGCCCATATTTACCTTTGTTTCCTCTTTAGTTCAAGAATGCTTATGGCACTGATAAACAGTTCACGTCAACATCAAACAATTCACGGCCACACATGAAGCCATAAAATGAACCAGGATGTGTGAGGATGAGAGAACAGCATAGTAAGTGAGGGAAATGATCGGTCAATACAGGGTGGCAAAACAATTCTACAGGCTTATATTAAATTTTTACTGAATGCCCAGCATTGTGGAGGAAGCAACCAGATTAACTATCTCTTCCCCCTTATTAAACTTTTTAGTTTTTAATAATTTTCGGCTTACAGAAAAGTTACAAAAATAGCACAGTGTTTACATTTATCATGTTAACAACTTACTTAACCATACTTCAATGGTCAAAATCAAGAATTAACATTATAGACTACTAAAGTCTGACCAGATTTTCCCTGATGTCCGTTTCTTATTCCAGAATCCCACGTTCCGTAAAGTTATTAGCCATGTTTCCTTAGAATCCTTGGAAATGTGAGAGTTCCTCATTCTTCCCTTGTCTTCTGTGAGTGATATTTTTGATGGGTACCGATCAGCTATTTTGTAAAATGTCTCTCAGTATGGGTTTGTCTGATGTTTTCTCATGATTAGTTTGAGGTCAGTGACATTGCTGAAGTTCTCTATGTGGCCCGATTTAGGGAGACTATGCACACGTACACACGTATCTAACTTACTTCTCCACATTTCTATCTCTGTACATTTTAGGCCCGTAAATTCATCCCGATACTTCCAGTCCCCACCCGATGTCAGTAAGTTCATGCTAGCTTTTCTCCTCTCCTTACCTGTAACTTCCTTCTCTGAGAAGACACTCAGCTCTCATTATCTACAATTTATTCATTTGTTTGTGCAACAACTATTTACATGCAGTAACAGAACTATAATGCACACTCAATAGCATATGGTATTTCTGCCCAGTTTTATGGCTTTTGGGGGGCTTTAACCTTATAGCATCCTGGGTGTTGTTTTCTTTTTTTTTTGAAACAACCTGTTTTCTAAATGTATAGTATCTCTGATGTCAATTTATGTTGTTTGTATGTATGTTTGTGAGTGTCTGTTTTACTCTGTACCTTCCATGATTTCAGTGCATCTCCTAGCCCTATTTCCCAAATGTAAACTGAAATTAAGCCAGTCGGAGCAGCTGTTGATACACCAGACGACTATAGTAGGCGAGGGAACAATGTGAGTCTCACAGAAGGTGTCCTGTCTCAGATCTTATCTCCTCCCCGCTTTAACCCTCTTGGTGTGCACCCAGACCTGCTCCACAAAGCTCAGGATTAATCACTTGCGAGACTTTTACATAAGCAAGAACAAAACCCTCTTTCATTTTCCAAGTCTGTGTTCCACAGACACCTGTACTTGCCTCTGTCATGGCGTGGTTTTTTTTGGCCATATATTATAAACTCTCTTTTTTTTCCATTCTGTCCCCATCTGTCCCCTACCCCAGACTCCAGTCTTTGAGAACACTGATTTTGCCTTACCTGTATCTCTAACTTCACTGGCTCTCTCAGTGCCCAGGATGCAGCTGGTGCTGTATCAGTGCTTCTTGAATGACTGAGTGAACCTAGATTGGGAAGCTTTGCTAAACTGTCCATAAATCCCTGCAGGAGATCACCCAAAGTTCTTGCTAAAAATGTCAACCCTAGACCCTACCTGGATGTCTTAAGATTCAGTAGATTGGGGCAAGGCCCAAGAATGTGCATTTTTGTAAGACACTCAGGAATTCTTGTGTGCATTCAAGTTTGTAACCACATGCATGCTGGGTAATTCAGTTCTGCCAAGGGGGTGTGGTCAAATGGAGTGATTGGGGAGGCGTCCTGAAAGAGGAGTTATCACCTGACTTTTTGAATCTGACCAGGCTGAGGAAACACCAATGTACCCAGATAACAAGAGGGTTGACAGCAGCTATTTCATGTCTTCTCCAGTGGTCTTGGAGGGAGAAGAAGCCTTTAGAAGTTTTTCTCAGAAGCCCCAACCCTTCCCTATAAATGCAGCTACTGTTCATATGAAAATGCAAGATGTGTGTTCTGAGGCCAGTTCTGCCCGAGTCTCTGAATGGCCTTGAGAAATACTACTCACAACAATTACTACTCTAGTAATACTGTTATCATCATTATTATTACCAAACACTTAAATTATTTCCTATAATGTGCTAATTAAACATTCTGTGCCCACTGTCTGTGTATTCACTGACCTTAGACCTAGTTACTATTATAATGTCTGTTTTTCACGAGGACATACAGATTCAGAAAGATTCGGCAACTTTCCCAAACTTGCCCAATGACAACTTGCCTCAACTGTAAACTGGGAATATTACCTCCCTCAGAGGGCTGTGATGAGTTTTAAATTATAAGAGTTACTAGGAAATTTTCTGGATGAAATGCAAACAACAACTGACGGTGCCAGCTCTGGGAGCTGGGATGAGAGGGAGACTGTACTTTCCTTGTGTATTATTCAGCACTAATATTTAATATACAGTTCTTTTATATTATTTAGTACTGAAATTTATGTGAACTTTCATTATAATGAACAAATAAAGTAAAAAATGAAGCATAAAAGAGAGTGAGGCAAAGTAGAACTTGGAAAAGGCAGGAAGCTGCCACCACCCGGAGGGACAAAGAGAAGGGGTGGCACTACCAGAGCCCTGGGGTCAGAGTCGTCAGCAGCAGCTCAAACCGAACGTGCCAGTCAGGGGCACTGGAGTCATTACGGAGAGCCCCAAGCAGAGGCGGAGACGAGGCAGAGAAAGAAGGAAGACGTCTGGTGGGATAGCTTCCTTAATACTCAAAATTACTTACTCCCTGCCCCAACTGCCAATGGGAGAAGTGCGTTTGCCCACTCCATTGACAGTGGGCTTGACCGTGCAACTTGCTTTGGCCAAGAGATATTAGCAGACGCAACATAAGCAGAGGTTTAAAATGATGTGTTTGCACAGATGGACCGGCTCACTCGCACTGTTGGCATTGTAACAGGGAGAATATGTGCTGGGTAGCCAACTCGTCCCCAGAAGAATGAGAGACGCATGAAGTAGAGATCCCACAGATCATTGCAAAACTGAAGCACAGAGCGCCTCTCCCTCCCCTACTACAGCTCAAGGTAGAGCTACTTACAACAGGTGCACTGACGTGGGAGCCTGACGCGAATGCTAATGATGGCATGCCAGACCTTGGCTATTACGTACCATAGTTGAATATATGAGCTCTCCCTCCCTACGGCCTGCCAGTCTTCTGCCCATACCTCCCATTAGATCCACCCATGAAGAGCCAGTTAAGCAGGGTCTTGGGAAACACAGCCTCTCTGTGATACAGAGATAAGCCAGGGAAGAGCAAAGAATGGATGAGGATATGGGGTAGGGGGTAGAAATGGGCACAGATCTGTCACCGCTTATTACAACATTGTAGTGCCTGCCATAAAATAGGTTGTTCAATGAATGAAAATTATTGTTATTTTGAAAAAAAAAACTCTGGGAGGAGTAAGGTCCACCATCAGGCACAAGGTCACCTCCCAGGACAATGTCCCTGGACTCTAGTTAAAAAGAACACTCCTGAGAAGCAGATGCACTAAGAAGCAATGCGCATTAGTGTGATGATGAGGAAGAGAAGGAGGATGATAAAATAGCCAAAATTTATTGAGCATTTAACATGCTACAGGCACAATTTTGAGTTCTTTACTTTGTTAAGTAGATCCTGAGAACAACCCTATGAAATTGGCACTAATACATATCTATTTTACCAGTAAAAAACAGACACAGAGAGGTGACCCAAGGTTACATAGATAGTCAGAGTCACAGGCTGTACTGGAGCCCAAACAGTCTGGTGGTGGAGTCCACAGCTTTGTCTGATTCCATGGTAAAAACAAAAAACAAAAAATGGTGTTTTAAATAGCCTTAATCAAGGGATGTAAGGGCAGATGGATGTCCACGTCAGTGTATGTGTGTCTGTGTGTCTTGTGGAGATGGGGGGAGGAACTGGCTCGTAAAAGCTTAACCATAAGCATTGTGAATTTATAAGCCTTGCTCATCCTGGGGAAGATGCATGGGAAGGAGGTTAGGGCAGTGCATCTGGGAGCCAGGCTGATGAAGCTGAAGCCATAATTCCTCCTTCTGGGAGCAAGCCCTCTTCCTAGGGGAGTGCAGCTGACAAGCAGAGGACAGGGACACCGTCACTTGGACTGTGGGCGTGACTGACAGGCACCTTCTGCATGAGCCCTGGCAGCGGGGGAGAGAGTAATGCATTCATAACAAGAGTGTGTTGTGTCTTCTTTCCAGGTGGAGGGGAGGAGACAGCCCAGGGACTGGTGCCAGGAGCTCCGGGGGATAATGGGTTCTGAAGAATCAGAGAAACCTCGGTCTGGGCTCTTTCTCTGATCAGCAGTACGGTTCTGAGAAACACTGATATGGGCGATTCCCTACCTGAAAACTGGGTGATAATAATACCTCCCCTGGAAGGCATGGGGATGATTCAGTAAGATAATGTTTATTAAAATACTAGCTCAGTGCTCAGAATCTGGTAGTGTTCAGTACTTACTGGAGACAGGCCGTTTCTCTCCTTAAAATGGTAATAACATCAATAAAGGCGGTAAGTGGATTACCTATAACCAGGCCCCAAGCATCATCGCCATGCATTCTACAAGAAGCTCAGGTAAAAAGAAAGGCCTCCCACAGGTGTTACAGGTGGTATAGCCAACGGATTATGCACATGGACTCGGGCCTAAGTTACCTGAGTTCTAAGTCCAACTCAGCCACTCTAAATCCTAAATGGCTTGCAGCAAGCTAGTTATTGTCTTGAAGCCTTCATTTTCTCACCTGTGAAATGGGTGATAACACCAGTGCCTCTACCACTGGGGAGTTATGACAGCTTGCTGAGCTAAGGCACATCATGCACTTGACACAGTCCCTGGCAGGCAGGGAACTCCCCATGCACACTTCTTGTGATTACTGATGGTGTATTGCATAAGATGCATTGATTGAGGGTGCAGGCTCTAGAACCAGTTAATTAGCTCAGAAGCTGGCTCTGCCAGTTGCCACTGTGTAGCAAGGAACCTCAGGCAATAGCTCAGTCTCCCCGTGTCTCAGTGCGTCCACCTGTGACACGCTGTAACAGTGCAATCCTCTTCAGGGAGGTTGCTGTGCAGATTAATTGAGGAAGTACATGACAAATACTCAGGATAATGTAATTAAGGAGTAAATAAAGATTCAGTAACCACTACATTGTCTTACTCTCTTAAGAAAGTATCAACTTTGGGGGGCAAAGAGCATTTTATCAGGTCACAAGATCACTGCATATATACACAAAACTCATTCCATCGAGTACATGAAGCAGAGATAGTCAAATCAAACACCAATAAAATACCTGGGAGAAAGGGGTTAAAAACAGGCAAGCGTGATTGATTGGGCAGGAAATGAAGTTAGAGGGTGGTTTCTGAGCTCTATTGTAAGGAGAAAATCATACTAACAATTATGTCTATAAAACAGGGTCCGGCAGAAGTAACATCTGTTTGAGTGTGGTTGGTCGGGTAATAATATGGGTGTAATAATTTATAGTTTTAATTTGAACATTTCACCTAAAATGTCATGTGGTGTGCTTGAGTGTGATAGTGTTATATTACAGAAGTACAAGCTTATGACTTTGTAATAAAAGATTTTGTAATAAAAAGGAGCATTATTTGTGCTGTATCCTGTATAGAAGAGGTCCTTGAAATTTTATACATACAATATATATTTATCTTGTATATGTACACATAGATATTGAATACATAAAATATGAAATGTGGCAAAAAATAAATGCTCTGTAGGTAATATCTAGGAAAGTTAACCTAGACTATAGATATGGCAACAGTGAGGTACATAGTAATAGAAGTTCTTGGAATGAATGAATATGGCAGGTATCACTAGAAATTATTAACTAATAATATATGAGCTTAAGAACATGATGGCCACTGGGCTACAGAATTCTTTCCCAAGTGTAGCTCAGGAATCAAAACTCCTCCCATCTAACCCTCACCTCCTTTTCCTTCTCTTGGTCCTTCGTCCGTCTGCCATCTACTTCTGACGGCTCCTCATTCCCCGAACAAAAGCTGCCTTGCTCCTCTCCCTTTTGTCTCTGTTAATCTCCAACACATCCTTTCACATCCAATTTAAATGTCCTATCACCTATGAATTCTTTCCTAACTCACCCAGCTGTCTCTTTCCTTCTCGCTTCCATAGCATCTGGTACACACTTTCATTACAGCCCTGATCACAATGTGGTATAACCCATTTATGAGTCTGTCTCTTCTTCTCCCTCCTTAAGACATTGCTAAGCACAAAGGGGATGATTAATTTTTATTTGAGAAAAAGTGAACAAAATAATGGATGGATGGATGGATGGATGGATGGATGGATGGATGGGTGGGTGGGTGGGTGGATGGATGGATGGATGGATGGATGGATGGATGGATGTTTTCAGTTCCTGGATGGACTCCTAACTTCCCTTCCCTTCCCTTTCCTTCCCTTCCCTTCCCTTCCTGCAGAGACTTCACTCTCCTCTGACTACCCCTGTCCTTGGATGATTGCCTGTGTCACTCTTACCCTTCTTAACTTTTCATCCTTCAATGTCTTGTCTACTCTTTAATTACTTTCTTATATGTTTGCCACCACTCCTAACCCCTCCCCAACTATACTCGATACCTAATCTTCTGACCGACTTGTTCCCCAAATGCTTTTTGCACATAAGTCCCTGACTGATCCCTATGATCTCAAAGGTTTTCTAAGATATTTACTTGGCTCTTTCCTACACAGCCTTCAAGATCCACGCCTGGCATACCCTCCTCCAGCAAGTCTTCCTGTACAACCAACCCAGGCTCTTTAAGAGACCCATTCAGAATGCAGGCCAAGCCAAAGTAGGACTCCCAAACCAGGAAGGACCACCCTGCTCCTCCACACCCTTGCTGTATATTGATTTCTACTTGATGCACTTGCAGCATTCCCAGAAAGCTTCCTACTGTTCTGGCTTCACTTCCAAGCCACATGCTGCGACACAGGGAGTTCTGTGTCAACTCACAATTAACTAGCTACTCTACTTAAGCTAATCTTGGCTTAATTAATGGCTGCTGGAGCCATCGGTGCTGATAAAGCAGGACTGTTCCTGCTCAGGGAGCTCTGCTTGCTCCAGACTAACCATGTCATCAGAATGAGGAGGTGGCACCCACCCAGCCTCCACCAGAGCCTGGGGATTTCTCAGTTCAGTAACAGGGTATTGAGTATGGAGAAGAATTAGCATTTTCTAGCCTTCTGGGGCACTTGGGAAGGAAGTGTTAGGTCCCAGCTCCAGTCCTCACATAGAGGTACCTTCAGGAATCTGCTACATGCAGGGAACCACTTAGCAGGCAAATTTGCGGACACTTAGTAAAGTTGACATTTTACTGGCAATTTTTTTCAACTTTTCTATTCATTTCCTTTAAGGATTAAGGTAACATAAGCATACAGTTTTAAAGCACATATAAAATTAAACTTTCCCATTAATAAAGTATTACATGCCAATAAAAGAAGATTTAGAAAATATCAAAGAGTAAAAAGAAATACCCTCTACTAAAAGCAACCTCTAAAACAATTTTGATACATTTCCCTCCAGTCTTTTTCTATGCCGTTATTTTTATTCTCAATGTTTGCATAGTTTCTCCCATTCTGTATGTACAATTTTGAAACTTGGTTTTTAAAATTAATATTTGCTAAGACACTCTTTGCCTGCAATGGGTATCAATATGCATCTTAAATATAACATAATAAACTCACATTGAACATTTACTGTGGCCCCTAGTCGATATTACCATGTTATAAAATTTTTCAAACTTGAACCCACACACCAATCCTGTAAGGTAGAGACCCATTTACCCACTCAGGACACTGGACTCAGAGCAATGCAATAAGCCACTCAGGTTCACAGAGCTGGGAAACAGTGAGACACAGGCGGAATTCTGACCTTCTAGGTCTCTGTGCCTGTTTTCCTAACCCCAAAGAATGCCATTGCCTAAAAACACTTTGACCAATTTTCTATTTCCATGCACATGTGAGAGAAAACCCTAAAATATCTATTTACAGCTCAAGCATTGTTGAGATTTGCTTTGCCTTCCAGGTAGGTAATTTTCAATCAACGTTCCATGTGACAGATAAGGCAGAAGCCAAATAGAAGGGAACTGTATGGATTTCTCTGTGTTATCAGTTGAAACCTCACCCTCTAATTTTATTACTTCCCTAACTGTATTATTAGGGAAGCATAAGCCTAATGGCTATTGATATAAAAGAGCTGGGGAACAGGTTTCATCTGAATGCTAACTCCGCCACTCGCTATTTCCATCGCCTTGAGCAAATCACACACTCCCTCAGTTTTCTCATCCACAAAACAGGAATAATAATGCATGCCCATCTTGCAAAAAATAATTGCATTGAATCTTCAGCAAGGATAAGTCAATAGATATAAGCATGTCATGCTGACCTTGGTAATTAGCAGAGTTCTGTAAACGGAGGACACTTCTTTAGGTAAGGCTCCGCACATGTAGGCATTAGACTTCCTGACGGTATGTAATTATCATTCATTCTGTCATGTCTTTGAGCTATTCTAAGCCAGTCTGTGAGCTAAGTGAGAGAGATGGGAAGATGAAAAAACTTGACTCGTGTCTGCAGCTCTCTCTATCTTTTCTGAGAGGTCCACATACTCCTGCCTAAAAGCAGGAGGCTTGAGAGAAAAGAAGCCACAGGACAGGGCAATGGCTCCAGTCCCGGCCAACTTAATGCACCAAGAGAAGAAGGCGTTCCACCAGCCCAGTGCAGCTCCACACAGTGGCGGTGCTGGGCGATGCATTGGGATTTACACTAGTCACAACTGAAGTTGCCGGTTTACCCAAGAAGGCTCTGAAAATGCTGGCCCCTGAACACATGGATCAAATTCTTCTCTTCCTGAGCTCTTTCTTTGCTGCACGAATACCGCCCTGCTTGAACCTGCTCCCAAAATGGATCTGGACAGAACAGCGTGTGCTTGTCTCTAGTTATTATTGATTTCACTAACATATGGATGGGTTCCTTATTTCAGTATCATTATCATGGTGGAGCTCCATTACCAGGACACAGCATTATCATAGCTGTACGTCCTGCTTTACTTGGGCAAATTAGCTGATCTTACTTCCGTGATGATGAGAGTATAAACATAGAATAGTTCCTCCTTATTTTCTGGTGCCCCTTCTGCCTGTATACTTTTTTTCCTACATTCGCTCGTGTATCTTATTCTACTTCCACACATGCTGATACTTTTTCCTCATCTGATAGAAAACATCTCCCTTGTGATCAGTACTGCCTGTGATGCAAAGTTCACCAAGTTAGAGGGGAGACAGGCAAAATCAAATGCAAAATGTCACTAGGTAAAACAATCTTGCCTATGAAGAGTATGTGCCAGGCAGAGTAGTGGCAGAGGCGGGTGGTTCATTATGCTGAGAGCAATCAGGAAACGCCTCTTAGAGAGGTAAAACTTGAATTACCTTTAGGATTCAATACAAGACTTTCAGACATTCCCGAAACCACCACCACCAAGAAGACCATACCATGTGCAAAGACACAGACCTGAACCATCACAATGGACCAGTAACTGGCAGGTTCCTGAATATGTCCAGGACACAGGGAGTGCAGGGTTGACAGGTGGGAGATGAGAATGGAAAAAAACTGGTGAATGTTTCCATCAAGAAAGGCTGTAGAGCTCTATGGGGCTCCAAATTGTAGATGATCAGAAGTCATTACATAATAAAGAAGCAAAACAAAATCTGTAATTAAAATAGCAATCATTCACTGAGCCCAATACAATGTGGCAGGCACTGTGCTAAGCAGTGTCCATACACTTCATGCTAGACATTAAAGGGGAGTTTTTTGTTTATTTGTTTGTTTGTTTGTTTTGGATGCTTGATTTTATTATATATTTAAACTTCCTATATGGTTAGGTCAGTTTCTAGAGTGACATGTCTTTTATTGAAAATATTAATATAATGAACACAGTCCAGTATCTATCTTCTATAGTAGATTACCCCTGTTGCTCTAATATATTTTTTTATAATTTTTTAATTGTTGTTCAAATACAGTTGTCTCCGTTTTCCTACCACCACTTTCCCCTACCCTACCCTACACAACCCCACCCCCCACCCTCCATCTCTCCCTCTTTCGGCTTTGTCCATGGGTCCTCTACACATGTTCTAAGGGGAGTTTTTCATAATACCATCTGGTATTATGGTTAGGGGCTTGGAAATGTCTGGATCCTGCCTAGGAAATCATCCCAACTCTACCAAAGTTTTTGGTTGTGAGAGCATAATACACAATAGTAAAATAGGCAGAATTTCAACCCAGGCCCATCACACTCTGAAGTCTGTACTTTCACCACATTTTACAATGATTGCTGGTAATTGGATGGAGAAAAGCTCAGAAGAGGTAAAAAGGGAAGCAGAATATTATTGCATTAGTCAAGGTAAAAAGGATCTGAATTAAAGAAATGGCCAAGGGTAGGGGTAAGAAAAGGGAACACATTAGAGAGACATTTAGGAGACAGAATGAGCAGGAGTTATGAATTGAAAGTAAAAAATGAGCAAAAGAGGAAGCAGGGAAAATCTATGCCATTGACTCTGAGCTCTGCCCGGCTCACTGTCAGCGATCTTCCCATCCAGAACCTCTGTGTATTTCATCTTGAAACTTTTTGAAAACTTCATCCAAATGCCAGGACACCCACTGCTTTCCAGCCCTCCTCCGTAACTACTGCAAACCCCGAGGTGATTTAACGGCTCCCGCTCCCGCTTCTCATCACCTTTGATTTGCCAGCCACCTTCCTGATTCCTCACTAACCATTCTTCAGGACACAGCACACACTCTGCCTCTTCCAGTCCGCCCAGCTGAGTGCTGAACTCCCGTGGCACTGTTCACAGAGTGATGTTGAGCTGATTTGTGCTTTACCTAGAATCTCCCATTCCTGGTACAGAATCTGGCATATAAAAGGCAAGTGCAAAAATGAATTTTGCACCTGAGTTTTGTCAGCTTCTGTTTCCTCACATATAAAAAGGAGGTGGGAAGCCCTATCTCAGTGCACAGCTCCAAGGATAAAATGTCATTTAAGGTGAAAGTGTCTTGCAGGTCGAACTCTGCAATGCACAAGGAAGGGAGTATTACTGTTCTCATCACCATGCATAATGGTTAACTGACTGTATGTGTTGACCTGACTGGGTCACGGGTGTCTGGACAGTTGTTCAAACATTGTTCTGGATGTGTCTGTGGGTAAAATTAACATTTGAATCAGTGGACAGTGGATGAAATAAAGCAGACGGCCCTCCCCAGCGTGAGTGGACCCCATCCACTGAAGGCCTGAATAAATCAAAGGGATGACCCTCCCACAGGTGGAAGAAAACTCCTCCTGCGTGACTGCCTTCGAGCTGGGATATTGGTTCTTTTCTTGCCTTTAGACTCGAATGAGAAGATGGCGCCTTCTTGGGTCCCAAGCCTGCAGCTGTCAGACCAGAAATTCAGCCGCAGACTGGAACTACACCATCAACTTTCTTGAGTCTCCGGCTTATCCACTGCAGATTTTGGGACTAAGATCTTGGGGCTCCATAATCAATGAGCCGATTCCTATTGCTTCTCTTTCTTTGGAAAACACTGACTAATAATACACCATGGTTATTCCTGACGCCAACATTCAGGAATTCTTTTCTCCTAGGAAGCTCCCACTTAGATCCAGGCCATGGTGAAGGGAACGAGAAATTGTTCTGGGGGACCGGTCAGGTAGAAGGTACAAGTACTGGAATGGACTGGGCATGTGGGAGCTGGGCAGGGGAGAACAGGAAGGCCAGGGGTACAGTCTGAATTTCTACTGAGAAGAAACCTCAACCCTGTCCTTCAAACCAGGGCAGTCCCAGCTGCTGGGATGAGGACCACCTGCTGGGCTGAGGCATGGCCAGCCACACAAAGGCAGACCACAGGGCCACAATCTGAGGTTTGAGTTTGCCACCTTGTGCTGCGATGTATCAGGACACACTCAGATTATTTCAGGAATCACTGTAGAATGTGAGGTGAACAGTAAAACAGCTGGTGACTGACACAGTGATTTGGCTTCTCAAGTTTCCAAGAAAATCATGAAAAGGTCCAGAGATGCAGGGTGAGTTTTGTCAAGTGGCTCAACGTGAGAGCAATAAGAGAGGCCAGAATGTCAGGGCCTGTTTTCAAGCGGTAGCTCCTGCTTGGTATGACAGCAACAGGATATAATGTCTTCAAGAAACGAAGCAAACTAAGGACTCTAAAGAAAAGTCTTTTCATTTCTTCATTTTTAAAAAACTGTTTGAAGCTCACCATCCACTTTCCAAAAGAATTTCTCTCTAGAAACCTGTGCAGGAATAACCCTGGACTGGAGCTGGAAATGAGGGCTTCTAACACAGCTTCAAACTATTTGTCTGGTGACAGCCTCCCCTGAACTCACTGCCTCTGAAGCTGTGAGACCACCTGTCCCCTGGCTCTGCACAGACCCTGGGAGACAGGTCCCCAGAGGGCAGTGATGCAGGGGAAAGGCGAGTGGACTGGCTGGCCTGAGAGAAGACTCTGATCGATGGTCTTCTGAATGTCCAGGAAGGACTAGACACAAACAAGGTCAGCCTTGCTACGAAAGGGTATGTGGAGCCTACAACAGAGCAGCAGCCTAATCTTGAATCAATCATCAAAGGCACCAACGTGATAAAGGATGGACTAGAGGATCAATGCTGGGTCTGGGCCAAGGCAGCTGCTGGAGCCAGATGAGAGTTACTCAGTTTCAAGGTTACCCATTTGAATCAAGAAAGGTTACACGTACCACATTAGGCAGAGTGTGAGGCTCAGTAGCCTGGGTTGATGTCCACTAACATATATATTCTTACAGAGGCACCTATGCATTAGCAGAAAGAAGATATCTTCTAAAAGAATTGTTTTTTCCCAATATCATTCATATCACTATAAGCTATGAAACCTTTGTAGATTGCATAACCACTTTGTTAAATAGAAGTTAAAATGCTTTGGGTAAAAGTGAGAGAGATCTGTTTTAAACCTAAGGGGGAAAAGGAAAAAAAAAAAGAATTCGTTGACTCATTGACTCCCATCATTAAAAAGTCTACAAAAATGCAGAAGGTAGGCAAGGCCAGATCTTGGGGTTTGGTCAAAACAGATGAGATTCTGTTACTGTCTTCAATTCTCAGGTATGTAGGGCCTGATCATATGAAAGCCCAGACCCACAGTTCATTTCCAATGAAGGTAAGTGTTTCCAAAAATTCCAGAAATCTCTGTGGAAGGTCTAATTGGTCCAGCTTGGATCATACTTCTCTATTCCTAAATAAATCACTTCAGCAAGGAGAGTAGGACAGTCTTATAAAAGGAGAGACGGGCGAAAGGGAGGTGCAGCCATGAAATGGGTGCTTTAGAGATAAAAGGAACAGATGTTTGTACTCAATCCCTTGCCCGTCTTGTCAGGACCCAACAAGATAACTACTAGGACACGTGTTGTAAAGTGAAGGTTCTTACAAAAACTCAAAGATGTCTAGCACCGACCTTGGGAGTAGTTCATGTTAATGTTGTATTGGCCGGTGCCCACAAATAGCTGAGAGGTGAAGGTGAGTGCTCTTCTTGAATTTTCTTCCCACACTGAGTAATAGAAAGGCAGAGTTTCTGGAATAATGAGACCTCAGTTCAGATCTGGGCTCCCCTGTGTCACCAGATACATGATCTAGGACACGGTCTATGAGCTCACAGGGCCATTAAAAGGGAGCACTGTGTGACCCCGGGAACTGTAGGCAAACTGAAGAGGAAATAGGAAGAGTTGTAGAGCTAGGTTACAGTAGAAGAAATGGGGCAAAGTGCAAACATCCAGGAGCTGACATTTCCCCCTAGATTTGAAGCAGCACAGCTTCAAGGCCTGAGGTAGAAAGGCCAGAGAAACAAACCTCTCTGGAGTTGTCACTCACTGAGCAGGACAGCCTGGGACTGTCACTGATGCCAGGTCTTTCAGTGGACACTTTAAGTGGAGAGGGACTAGGCTCAAGACTTGCCACCCACGCCAGCTTCCCTCCCCCATCCTACATCACCTGGTCTTACCGTCTTTACTTCACTCCTCTTGGGAAGAGTTCAAGAATGAAAAGATTCCTACAAGACAAAGGCTATCTGGGAAACAGAACTTGTTAGTATCTCATTACCCAACGGTCAAGGAAGCCTGGGTAGTCCTGGTCTATCCAGACCTGCCCTTAGAGCAGCTGGGAATGGGAGGGAGAGAGAAATTGGGGAAGGGAATTTGAATGACCTGATGTCTTCTACACAAGACTCTTGGATTTAGTCTCATCTGGTGGGCCCTGCCAGATTGAGAGAAAGAGCATCCCTACATTTGGACATTCCCCCCTTCATTCCCTGATCCAATGGAAATACTTCATTCTTAGTCTCTAAACATCCAATAGTGTTGTTCCGTGCTATTCTATTAAAATTCACCAAGTCCCTACCCTCTGCCAGGCCCTGTGTCAGGACCTGGGGTACAAAGGGGAGTAACACGTGCTTCCTGTCATCCCCAGGAGCCAAGCAGGTGAGTACAGTACAGCACCATGAACCTGATGTCAGAGGAAGCACGTGTGAACTGGAAGAAGAGAGAAGTGGTAGCGAACTCAGTCCAAGGAGGACTTTCAAGAATGCTTCCTAAACTCGGTGATTGCTAAGCAGAGCAGGCATTATACAGGCAAAGAAATGTAAGAAGGAGCACGACAGGAATGTGTAAGACCACACTGTGGTCATGTGCAGAAACTATGAAATGATTTGTTTTACTAGAGGGTAAAAAGTATGAAGTGGAAATGAAAAACTATGAAATGATTTGTTTTACTAGAGGGTAAAAAGTATGAAGTGGAATATTGTCGAGGAGGCAATATCTTGAGGGCATGCCCTGTGAGCTAAGGGGCACGGACCTTCTCCTGTAGTGGTTAGGGAGCTGCTGCAGCCACTTCAAGTGGAGTGTCACAGCCTTATTTTTATTTCAGAAATATCTCTATGGTGCCTGCATGGAGGATCTATTAGAGGAGAGCCTGGGTACGAGAAACAGAAAGCTAGAGCAATAATTCAGGTGACAGTTAATGAGGTTTTGAATGAAGACAGAGCTCTGGTAGGAATGGGAGAAGGAATTAATTTTAAAATGTGGGCGAGGTAAAACTGGCCAGATAGGCAACTGATTGGATGCCGAGCTGAGAGAGAAGACGGAATGAACTCCTCCTAGTCTTCTGATGCCAAGGACTGGTGGCACCATGAAAAGAGCTGGTACAAACGGGAGGGTCAGGTTTAATGGGGGACCACGCTAAGTTTCATTTAGGATATGTTTGAAACTGTGTGTTCATGGAACGCCAAAATGGAGAGGTCTGTGAAGCAGCTGGGGGAGGTAGAACGGTGAGTGCCATCAGACAAGAGGTGGTAGTTAAAACCACGAAGCACGTGTGATTGGCCATGGGTAATTTAAGACTAATAAAAGGAGCTAGCTACATATCCCAAGAATCTAAAGGAAGGGAAGAGGAGGTAGAGCAGGTAAAAGATTCCAAGAAAAGAGTAGCCAGGAAAGAAAGACAATAAATACATAAGTTGCAAGATGGTAGGAAGCGTGGTATCAATCAGGTGAGGTCAGGACTGAACAGACCCTCTTGATGTGTCAACTAGGAAGTCGCAAATGAGAACACAGATGGTGACTGAGCGTGACCAGCATCTCTACATACCCAGACTGCGGGCAGAACCAGCTGAGAAATTAAGACACGAAAATCAGGTGGAAAGAAAAACGTGGCTTAGAGATGTGTTGCATGGGCTTGCTACTTGTCCCTCACCCGGAACTCGCCTTCCGCCACCCTCCCCAGTTTAGTTCTCTTGGCCGCAGAGCAGAACGTGCCTGAGGAAGCTTACTGAAGGGATGGACAGATAAACCTGAAAGGAGGGAAAGAAAGGCTTGAACAGGCAGCTTCAGCCTTTCTTCAAGATCATCAGTCAAATGAGTTGATCTCTCCACAGAGAGGTGGAGGGGACAGCGAGGATGCTTTTCAGTGAAACTCCATCCTGGGAAGGAAGTGAAAAACGAGAGGAGATAAGCAGAGGCCACCAACGTAGATGACTCTTGCTGGGGACGGACAAGCTTTGAAGGGCAGGACAGAGACTGGAGAGAGATTTGAATGACCCAGTGCCAGCACTTGGACGTCTTCTACACCAGACTCTTCGATGTGGTCTTATCAATGGGCCCTGCCTCAAGGCTGACTCCTTGATTTCATTAAAAAATACACCCTGATACGAGAGGGAGATCACTTTGTGCCAATCAAGCAGAATTAGCAAAGGTGGTCCTTTTGCCTCAAACACTGTGTTCTATGGTGGTGGGAAGAGCACTGGGCTTGGAGTCAGAATATCGGGACTCAAACCCCAGCCCCTTCACTGACTTCTTACATCACCTGGAATACATCCTTTATGATCCTGAGCCTCAGATTTCCACCTCTGAAATGGAAATAATGGGGCATCTTTCAGAGTCGTTTTTAAGATCGAGTCAAATGAAGTCAGATCACATTAGGGTAACAGCAATAGGAGAATGGACATGAGAAGACCTCAGCACACAGCGCCGGTGCTCAGTAAGTGCTTAATGATTCTAAACCTGTTTACTGGCAGCACTGCTCTTCTGTAAAAGCGTCTCAGAATGACGATTGAGGACTATGACACAGGACAGTCAGGACACTGCTGTCCCTCTGGGAAATCCCTCCCTTTTGTTTATAGGGAAGAAAGTCCAGAGTAGGAGTCTGGCGGCCTGCTCTGGGCACAGAAGTGCCTCGTCGGAATCACCCTTTTCTAGTAACTTTTGTCTCAGTACCTACATGTGATTTAACTCAAGGGGCTCATTAACACTGCTCAAATTTAAAAGAGACCTGAGATATGGAATGTAGGAGCCAGCATCCTTTTTAAACAAATCTCTGGTTCATTGGTGAGTATACTCAACATGATACATTTGCTTACTTCCTCTTCCCCTTAACAAAACCTTTTTGGAACCCAGCTACAGCACAGCTTAGCAGTTAAGAGCAGGAAGCCAGGCTGTGGGAGTGTGAATCCTGGCCTCTCCAATGACTAGTTGTGGGACCTAAACTGTGGGATTAAGCCTTTTATGCCTATATCCTCATTTATAAAATGGGGGATAATATAACTGCCTACCTTAAAGTGTCATTGGATTAAATGAAAAAATACATTAGATAGATAGACAGACAGACAACACATATGTACATGCACATCGTGCTTAGAACAGAGCCTGGCTATGTAATATTAGTTGTTATATATCAACTATTAGAGTTTATCTTTAAAAACTCAAGGCCCACGGGATTTCTCTAGACCCTGGGTGATCTTGTCTAGTGTTATTAAAAGAGATGAAATGCCAAGATTCGAATCCTAGGTCTGGCCTTCATTGTCCATTTAATTTCTGGGAACTAACAAAAGTCTGCTGGCCTCAATGTCCTCATCTATGATATGAAAGCAAAATAATGTGCACCTCAAAGGGTTACTGTAAGAGTTTAACACAATAATGTTTGCAAATCTTCCTGTCATACAGAAGAGATGCAACGATTTCCTCTTCCTTCTGTTACGAATCAGCCAACATAACTCTTTCCCACGTCCTGAATAAGAATGTGAGCCCAACAGGAAAGAACACTTCGGGGATTTTTGTCAAAGAGGCTTCAGAGATGAAAAACTGAATGAGAACTGACTTTGAATTTGTCTTTAAAGCTCAGTGAATAGATTAGTCATGATTTTTCCAGACACTAATTTGCTTAAGCTGATTTGAAAATTGTGTAAAATGTATTCTACATTGACCCTCAACTTGAATCATGGGCACATCCATCCCAGAACCCTTTCATGTAGATAAATGGTGCTGATGTTGCATTAACTGTAATAACTCACCTTGGCTCTAGCCTTTGATTCCTGTACAAGTTGCTTTTGAAGCCCCAAAGAGTATATCTATCTGACCTGAAGGGGCGCCGGTCTGAAGATGACTTTGCATTAATTTAGGGGCTCTTCCAAGACACTCAAACTGCCCCCTCTTGTAGACTCACCTGAAGCAAACATTATTTATAAACACTTCTCTTGAAATTTACCCATCTGGGCAGTCAATTTCTCATTGGAAAAATGCAGAGTTTAGATTATTAGAGATTCTTAATGAAATATATATGAGATGAAGGAAAGACGTGGAGGAGTTATCAATATTTTCAGGGTGAGTATGCTTCCTTCCAACTATAAGGCCTCCAGGGGATTCTGATAGTTTCTTTCCTACACAAAGGAAAAAAGAGAAAAATGGTGTATCCCCCTTAATACCACCATTACTGAGAAGCACAGGAATGTGCAAAGAGAGCTGTTTTATAGGAATCTGAACAGCACAGGTAAAGGGAAAATGTTGAGAACCATTGGGTTATAGTATTCCTGGGAGCTTTGACAAATTCTCAGAAGTGAGGCAATTGAAAGAGAAGTTTGCGTGTCTGACAGGTAACATTCAAATCCCAACTATATCTTTTATTAGTGAGAGTTAAAGGCTGTTCATGTTGGCTTAGCCTCAATTTCTCCATCTGTAAAATGGGGATGATGAGAACTGTGTCACAGATGAGTAAGTGGGGGATTGAATGGTAATCATAACCATAATAACAAAGAGTAAGGTGCTCAAAAATATAAGATTTCTTTTCTTAACATCCTGAACCTGTGATTCAATGAGCAGAGATTACAGCCATCCGTGTTGGGAAGATTTCCTAATATTGGGAATTACCCAGTAATGGAACAGACTGCTCCCTAGGACCTGGGGCCCCCACTCCTCTTGCGTCCTGCCATTGCTGGCAACTATGCAAACCTAGAATGAACACTCTGCTTTTATGGCCATTTTAAAAGATGATGAGCTAGGAAATTGGATTGAATGCCACTTAAATTCAAATGCATTGAGTCATTTGTAATTTTTAAAATTCCTTACTGGATAAAGTAGATGCTTCTGAAGGCATCAGTATTATTCATAGGAGTTTACAGTGAGATAGCCCTGTGGCCCAGAGAAAGAAGATCCTCAGACATGAGTTTGATCATGGGAAGAAAGTTCTCCTGACATCACGTAACCTCAAGGGCATCCACCTCCTTGAGACATCATCTAATTAGCTCCTTTAATGTGTAAAGATGGAGATTACACAGTGTCACAACTGTCAGCTGAGAAAACGAACAGAAAAAAGTATTCAACAAAGTGGTTTCTCATTTACATGACTTCAAAACGATGGCTTGGCTTCTTGTTCTCTGCCAATTGATTTGAATTAACTCCAGTGCTTAATAGAGGGAGGGAGTATAATCCAGAGTCTCGGGGTTGCTGTCACCTCTTTCACTCAGACAGAAAGCTCTAAGCAAAAGGCTTTGTGATGAAATCCTAAGCTCTGGCCACATCCCTGTTCCTTACAGCTCTATGTCTTGAGCTGATCACAAAACGTCCTGAGATTTTTTAATTTCCTTATCTCCAAAGCACAGGTAAACTTTTAAACACCTGGTAGAGATCTGGTTTTCAAGTGTGTTTCCTTACAAAATGGCATAGCCACTGTGGAAGCACAGTTTTGAGGTCTCTTACAAAACTAAACATACTTGTACCATATGATCCAGTAATTGCATGCCTTGGCATCTAACCAAAGGAGTAGAAAGCTTGCCTCTATACAAAAACTCAAATGGGGATATTTATAGCAGCTTTATTTATAATTGGATGCAAAACTTGGTCGCAACCAAAGTGTCCTTCAGTAGATGAATGGATAAATCAACTGTGGGACACCCAGACAATGAAATATTATTGAGTGCAAAAAGGAAATGAGCTATAAAACCATGAAAAGACATGAAGGAAATTTAAATGCATACTACTAAGTGAACGAAACCCATCTGAAAAGACTACATACTGTGATTCCAACAAAACGACATTCTGGGAAGGGCAAAACTATGGAGACCATAAAACAATTTGTGGTGGCCAAGGGTTGGGAGGGGCAGGAGGGATGACTAGAGGAGGCACAGAGAATTTTTAGGGTGATGAAAATACTCTGTGTGGTACTATAATGATGAGCACATGTCATTATACATCTGTCCAAACCCACAGAACATGCAACACCAAGAGTGAACCATAAGGTAAATTTGGACTTTGAGTAATTATGATGAATTAATGCAGGTTCATCAATTGTAGCAAAGGTACCACTCTGGTGGGGGACGCTGACAGTGGGGAAGCTATGCGTGTGCTGGGCAAGGAGTATGTGGGGAGTCCCTGTTTCTTCCTCTTAATTTTGCTTTGAACATGAAACTGCCCCTTCAAAATCTAAAAACTATGTTCCATGAATAACTACAGTTCTGCCAATGAAAGAGGTGTAAAGAAAACACATTCTGGTGCCTCTTACTCTACAATGTCCAAAGCAGCTTCATATTAGCTTAGGGTTTCTTTTCAAGAAATAACTCAAAAAAATTATAAGTTTGGAAATCCTGTATTTGTTCATGCACTCATGTTTATTCTGTCCTGCTACATGCCAGGCACTGTCCTAGCCCCTGGGGATATATCAGCAGCCAGGAAAAAGTCCTGCCACCATGGAGCCATATTCTGATGGTAAAACACTCACAGGATGTAAAGGAAATAGAAGGGAAAGGGATTATTGTTTTACTGGAGAACTGGCTCTAAGAAAACCCGTATGTCTGGCTGGCATTTGGAGAACATGTATAATCTGAGTACGGAAGCCCAATCTCTATGTCAGGTTTCTTAGCACCTTTGCTTTTGGGGAAGAGGGTTGCCACAAAGCACCATGGGTACCAGCGCGCTGGTCCAGACATCCTTCTCCAGCTGGGACACCAGATTACTTGACAAACATCCTCCCTGCAGCATGCAAACCTCAGCACCACCCACCCTGTAACTCAAGCTGTCACATCAAAGCTGTGTACGGATGGCCTGGGGCAGTTTTTCCTAAGCTTGGGTCATTTTCACACCGCTTTCCAGATTCTTTTTTCTTCTTTTGGCTATACCATATACCTCTATTATTATTATTTACTCACGATATAGGTTTAAATCTACCCACATTTTACTCAAATAAATTTACTCCAATAGGAATCTCTAGTAAATAAAAAGCTGGAACTGCTTCCCACAAACTGGAAGGTATACACATAGGGAACAGACACTACACGGTGGAAATAATGTCATTAAACCGGAAAGGGCTCCTGCTGAAGATGCCAGGCCCAAGGTTGCTCTTCGAGCTGTTAAAATGTGTCGCAGCAGGGGTGCGAACACTGCTGCGGACGTGCTGATGCTGGCCTGGGTCTTGTGGCTGCCTTGACCGGAAATATGGAAACGGACGAAGGGCCATCTCCACATGTTGCTCAAGGCTATTTAACTCCATGGCCGCGCACGCAGGTACGTGTATCTCACATACCACCTAACCTCACCTCAAGGCCCACAGCACCACGTGCCCAGTTTGGGAAAGCCATTTCTCGGGAGCGTGCCTTTTGTAGACCTTTGCATTGGGCTCTGTGAAGCCTCGCACCTGGGAGGCAGCCCTGTATCTGTTTCCACAGTTCCCCCAGTCTGTGAGGCAGGGAGGAAGTTCTATGTCTCAGCGTCAAAGCCACCCTTCTTGACTCTGCTTCTGGTGCTGAGCCCGGGGCCATGCAAGCTGCACACCTCCCTAACCAGAGGGGTTCTGATGAGATGCTGCCAGCCGGAGGCCTTGGCAGGACCCTGCACAGCAGGAGGGAGAGGGACTTGCCTCTCTCAGTTTGCCTGCAGTTTCTGTCATTTTGCACCAGCAAGGGCCTGCCATGGGCATTGGTTCCACTCTCTGGCTTCTTTACGCACTTCCAGGATCAGCCTCTTCACGGCCCTCAAGGATGCCCTCTGAGCCGGCCAGGGTGCCCCCTAGGCCCTGCATCTGCATCCCCTGTGCATGGGGTCCTCTGCCTTGCTGAAGCACCACCACCCACTGGACAGCATTCTCCCCTCAGAGGTCTGAGCCCAGGCCCTCACAGCCCATCTTCCAAGTTCCTAGGTTCCAGTGGCCCCAACCTCTCCCTTCGTTCCAGCAGCCCCAGTGGTAGCGGCTGCTTCCTACTCTCCACAGGACATCACTGCTCCCTTGTGGCTTTTTCACTTCAACATCTGTTTCACCCAGTCCTTTGATACAGCTCTCCTGGGAGAAACATCTAGCGCTGCTTGTTTCCTGACTGGGCCTTGACGGGCAGGTACTGGTTCACATTCTTCTCACTGGAGGGAGCTCATTAAGAACAGAGATCATTATCAAGCATTTGACCAATCACCAGTATCTTCTGAAGGCTTCCTCTGTAGAAGAAAACAATGCTGTCTTCTCTCCCACTGCTGATCACCTCTTCCTAGCTCTGACTCAGTCTCCCTGAAGGGAGAGCGGCTGACCTGACAGGCTAGCACCCGACACACTGGTCCTGCCTCATTCCCGTGTGGTCAGGGTGGCCAGGAGCCACACCCTCTGCCACAGCTCCTCTTCCCCTCTGCGCTGATTCAGACCCTCTCCGCATCTAGCCCCCTTTTCTTTCCTCCACAGCTGACTGAAAACATGCTGCTGCTAAGATTTTGATTCAGAGGAAACTAGAAGTCTCACTTGAACCTCCAGGGCTAAACCCCAAAATTGTTCAATAAAACTTTCATCATTGCTCTACGTGTTGGGTTACTGGGTGCTGGGCCTGCTAATGATCATGTGAAGGGAACTGTGATGTATCTTCCTACTGGTGTTTGCATGTTTGGCTTCCTCAGGAACTTGGTGGAGATGAGAGTTGTATTATTTTTCTATTAGTGCAAATCAAACCACCCCAAAACCTAGTGGCTTAACACAATAGCCATTTATTTGCTCATAGCTCTGTGGCTTGGAAATTTGGACAGGGCTCAGAGGGGTGGTTTGTTTCTGCTCCATGTGGTGTCTGTCATCCGGGCTCATTCATGGGTTTGTGCTCAGTCAGTGGGGCACAGCCAAGGGCTGGCTGGCCCTGGATGCCTAGTGTTGCCTGGGGTGATGCAGCCAACTGGGCCCCATGTCTCTCTCCACCCAGCTAGTGCGTCTGAATGTTTTCATATGGTGCCTAAGTCCCAAGAGCAGCAAGAAAAAGAGAGCAAGCCCTAACGTGAAAGTGATTTTCATATCTTTGCTACCATTGGATTGGCCCAAACAAACCAAGTCACATGACCAAGCCCAGAGTCAGTGTGGGAAGGACATGGGTTATAAAGCTTTGCATGATTTGGGGCCACACTTGCCTCTCTGGTTTTATCGCTAGTTAATTTCTCCTTCCTCCATCCAAATCTGCCCCTTACAGCCTCCTACGTGCCGTGCTCCAACCCTATCTTATGATCTAGACCTCTGGGACTGATTGCATTTCCTTCCTTCTCCGTGTTTATTTGCACCCTAGGCCTTTGCACACACTGTCTCCCCAGCCTTGGACTCCTGGCTTCCACACACCACCCCTCCTCTGCCTCTCCTGACCAACTGCTGGTCATCCTTCAGCATTAGAAGAAAATTCCGACTGGGAGCTTTCTGCCAATCCTCTGAGGCTCTGTGGCCTCCTCCGAAGATGTGTTTCCATGGCACCCAGTTTGTGTCCTGTTACAGGACACATGGAACTCACCGGTTTGCTCCTCTGCGTCTCCCACCAGAGTGTGAGCTTTATAAAGACTGAAACCATTCACAGCGGATGAGAGAGTTTTGTTTCGGCAAACACAGCCCATCAAATTCATTCCCTCTAAAGCCGCCGAGCAAAGAGTTATCTAGAATAAAAGAAGGTGATCTGTTTGCCCCTCGCACTAGGATGACACAAGAGCAGAGCAAGCCCAGGATAGTGAGATGTGGAATTTCTCCGTCCTTTCTGAGTTCAGGTTTGGTTGCTATGCTCCGTAGCTGGCCTTCCTGAGTTGGAACTGTCGTCCGTACAAGGCAGTTTCCCTACCACACACAGTTACTCTGACATGTTCCCTGGGGGTGTTGCTGGAGCAGAGCAGATATAACAATATATAAATACTTTCTCAGACTTTATAAAGGGCTTATATTTGTAGTCATAAATGGGGGGGGATGGCCAATGGAAAAGTTTGATGAAGATTTTTGTGCCGTGTGTAACCCACAAGACCTTCTGTAAACTCTGCTTTTGAATGTTTTCTTAGTTTGCTTGGAGAATTACAATCAGCTCCAGCAGAGACTGCCTGGAGGGGGCCAGCCCAACGACACATGGGCTGTGGAGCTTCCTGGTCACAGGGTTCTCCTGCATTAAATCTATGTCCCTCTTTCCTCTTCAACTGTGGGCCTCGCAAAAGCGGGGGCCATTCATTTTCTTTGCATCCCCAGTATCTTTCCATCACTTTCATGATTAAATCCAAGTTCTTCAGACAAGGACATAGGGCCTCCAAGATTTGATTTACTTCTCAATTCTTTTTGCTCTCTACTCCCTCCAAAGCATTGTGAACCCTTTCAGCACTAAAATCTTCGTAGTTCTCCAAACGTGCCCTATTCTTCTGCACCCTTCTGCCTTCACCTGTTTTGTTCTCTGCACTACCCAAGGTCATCAAGCAAATGGAACTTTTCCTTTAAGTTTCAGCTTAAGTATCTTCTTATCTTTAAATTAATTCTCGATTCCCCTTTTCCTCAGGCCAAATGAGTCATTCAGTCTTCTTCACATTATAGCATCCATCACAGTGTGGTCTAGTTACCTCTTTACAGGATTATCCTCCCAAAGGTACTCAGAGCAAAAGACAAGAGTAAATGCACTGTTGGGGTGACAGACAAACGGAGAGAACTGTACTTGAACTACAATAAAAAAATGTGAAAAAAAAGAAATGGAAAAATTATTCCTGATCTGTCCCAAGGAAGACTGCTTCTCTCTACGCCCACTTTCTCTTGGCCCCCCACCCCACGCCCATACCACCTGTAGACTTAGCATCCCACCATCACCTGGCTAAAATCGGTGTTCTTGAAGATGCTACTGCTTGGCCCCCACAGGGCTGAGGGCTCCCTTTCTGCCACAGGATCTCCATGCAAGGGTGCTGGCTGAACTGAGCCTCTGGCATAATTCTTCACTGTTCCCTTCTCTATTGGATCAGCAGGTGCCATTCCCCTGCCTGCTCTTTTTCTCACCAGGCAGTGAAAGCCACCCCAAAGGGTGAAACTCAGTTGCTGGGACCACTGTCATTTATTAGACACGGGCATCAGTCTCTGGATTTCTAAGCTCCATGGAGCAAATTCCATGCCCAGCTTTCATGTGCCTCCCTTAGCTCCGGGTTCCCCCTCTTACTTCTGGTTGTATCTCCTTTGGGAGGCTTGACTTAATCCTTGCAATTGTGTTGACGCTTTTGCCACACGTAAAGGTCTTCCTCTCTCACTAGCTGGAAGGGGAGGGGAGGACGACTTCTGAAGAATGGAAACTGTATCTTTTCTCATCTTTATGGGGCTTAGCATAGCACTGGGCAAAAGCAGTGGCTTCATAATTATTTGTTTAATTAATAACTGTCTTAAAACCTGCATTTAGTCATAGTGATAACTATAATATTAATGATATCTATACTGTATTGAGCACTGGCACGCACAAAATATGTCATTTAATTCCCCCCCAAATCCTGAGTGCTCATAATACTTTCATTTTCCACACCAAGGCTCAGAGAGAGTATGAAACTTGCCCAAAGTCGGACAGTTTAGAAGTGGCGCCCAGGTGAAATCCGATGGAAGGACTGACTTCGAACCGCGTCCACAAAACACGTGAACGTTTGCATTGGAGGTAAAGGAAGGAGCAAGCGCAGCCTAAATGTGCAGCGCAGACGCGATCGGGTGACACCCACAAGTGCCAGGACACTGCACAGCCCTTACGAGCTGCGGGGCCCCAGGGCTGAGACGCACAAGTCTGAGTCCCTCCAGTCTCCCAGCCGTGGCTTGGCTGATGAAGCAGACTGCAGAATAAGGGGGCGGGGGGGGGGGGGCGCGGGAAGGAGAGGACGTCGACAGGCTTGCTCTGTTCATCTTTTTGGTTCGATATACATTTTTCTCCAGTCCAAAAGGAAATAACACAGAGCCCTCTTTTGCCGCCCTCTGCTCTTCCAATACTCTCCAGCTCTTTCCCCCAGGACCACAAAACTATCAAATATCCAGTGAAGTGGAAAAACTAGAAGTTCTCCGTAGTTCAAGTCATAAGCTCGGGAGCCCCCTCAGGGACTGCTCTTTCAAAGAGAAGGCTTGATCTGTCACCTTAGTAATTACACTGTCTTCCACACATTCCCCGATGCCTCCAGCAGACTTCACTGTCACTAGAAGGGGTGACCTGGGACTTGGAGAGCCTTGGCCTATTGACGCAGGCGAGTGGGGCCCATCAGTGGGTTTTGCTGGTCCTGCCAAGACTGGGGCTGAAAGGAGTGTTGAGCTTCTTACAGCGCACAGTCTGGGGTTCCCGCAGAGAGCTGGCATTTCGGCCCCTTAGGGGCCGGGCTGTGTGAGGTGGGAAGCTGGGAGCTGTGCCCTCTTGCTCCAGGACTTGGGACCTCCCAGGGAGGCTCCAACGTGCCACCCTCTCTCTGGTCTCAGGAGCCTTCACACTTGCTGCTCTCTCGTCCTCAAAGTGTGTTTCTCAGATCCCCCGACTGGTGCCATTCCAACCCAGACTTGTGGTTCCGGCTAAAATAGTACTTCCTCCAGGAGTCACCCCTAACCCTGCAATTTTGTCAGAATGCTCAAGTGGTTAAGATGGTGGGCCCAGGTGTCCCTAGGCCTGGAGAGGGACCCACAGCCACCACTTACTGGCTGGGAGCTTTGAGAGTGTTATTTCACCTCTCTGTGCACACTGTCCCCTTTTGATATTATATTGGGAGAGGAACATGATGACCATGCACTACCTTGTGGGAATTACTCCCATGGAACAGTCTCAGCCACAGAATAAGAATTCCGTAACTGTCATTGTCAGTATTATGATGATTTTCCTTTGTTGCACTCTTGACACTCAGAGTTATTTGTTCAATATTTGCATTTGCCCCTAGACTTCAGATCTGAGAGGCTCAGTGAGTGTGTCCGCCTCAGTCACTGCTAAATCATGACTCCTTAGCATGGCACACCAAAGGCCGCACAGGTTTTAATAATGAGTGAGCTGATCGATGAATTTAAACATTGAGATCACACCAGACCCCTCCAAGAATATCTATCATGTTTTCCTTTAAAACCCCAGGGCCCAGCACAACTTGTGGGTTCTAGCAGCCAAGAAATAAATTATCTTTTGGATGAGCAGATGATGTTTTTTGGGGGGAGGTCGAAGGATAGTAGAAACATGAAACGTAATTGCCATGCACGTGCAAAAATACCAAGAAGTGTTTGTTCTTGCAGACACGCAACGTGCAGTGAGAGGCACCTGTGGCAATGGGGCTTGCCAGGTCACAGTCCATGAAGACACAGGAAGAAAGGGCAGCTGTGGCTGCCAAGGGATGGCGTGTCAGACAGGGTAAGCCAGGTGGCATGGCGAGGGAGAATCCAAAAGCTCACAACTTGGATCAATGAAGTTTTATTTCCGTTCTTGCTATCTGTGCGGTGCTGGTCTACAGGGAGCTCAGCTCTCTGAGTCCCCAGGCCCCCGGCGAACGGAGGCCCGACCATCTCACACTGCTGTCATCTCAACACAGGGCTTCGAGTTTGCAGCAGCAGCAAGGAGAACAGCAGAGAGAATCACTCACCCGGCAGTTCGGGGAGAGAAACAGAGCCTTGGGCTCAGCGCCGAGTCACTGCCAGTGGATCGGAATCTTTTGTGTGATTCCTAGAAGGCACAAGACATTGGGAATAGTGTGGAAATGAAAATGCATTATCCTAACAGCTGCCACCAGACTTTTTTAAAGGAGGAAATTGTCTTTTTTTCTTAAAGGAAATACCTTACTAAGTTTTGGGGGTAGAAGGTGAGCCGCTGAAAGGATGGATGGTGCCCTGACTGGTGTGGCTCAGATGGTTAGAGTTTTGTCCTGCAAACTGAAAGGTCACCAGTTTGAATCCCGGTCAGGGCACATGTCTGGGTTGTGGATTTGGTCCCTGGTCAGGGCACATGCCAGAGGTAACCAATCCATGTTTCTCTCACATGGTGATGTTTCTCTTCCTCTCTCTCTCTCCTTCCTTTCCCTTCTTTTAACATAAAAAACCATGTCTTCGGGTAAGGATGAAAACATTGATAAGAAAACAGTCCTAAAAAAAGAAAGAAAGCATGGATGGTGGCAGGAGCTCTGCCGACAAAGAAAAAAACAAGCCATTCTGTGTGAGATAAAAGAGAATATAAAAGAGAGAAAATCCCTTTTGTTCCTAGGAAGATAATAATGGTGGCTAAGAGAATGATGTGCTTGACATATTAACTGTGCGCTCACTTTCCTCTCTTACATAAGTGTCTTCATTAAGTCAACCAGCAGGCCGAAGACTTAAAAAGAACCTACTATGTGTGAGTGTCTGTGTGTGCAGGAGGTTGGCTGGGTATGGGACTGAGACACCAGGCCACAGAAAGTGAGACAGCATGTCCAAAAAGGAGACCGAAGACCAGTGCCAAAGCCGGCTGTGGGGAATGAAAAACCCCTGGGAGACACTACAGACGCAGGACAGCACCCGGAAATTCCGGAGAACAGGAGAGAGGCCAAAGCACATCTCAGTCAGGTCGCAAGACGTGGGAAGGCTCTGACTGGAATCTGGGACACCTGAAAATGAAACACTCTTAAAAACATTTCTGCTCCAATGCCTTGCATTTGTAAAATTTGTATGCTAAAAATAAAAGCATTCCTGGGAAGAAAGGGCTGGAGAAAATCGTTCAAAGCTGTTTGTAACTAGAATGCTCAGAAATCAATAACAACCTAGTACAAATACAAACGGGGTTAACTTTGCACCAGCAAACGCACCCGGAACGCATCAATCCACAGCTTTATACCCTGGGCCTTATGTCTCCTTTGACTACTAATTTCAGTAAAATTAACAACATGGTCCAAGGTGCAGCCTTCTTCCTGAACCCACTGCTTTAATCTGGGAGAAAAGTCTTCCCAGCGTCTCTAGAAGCTTAGCCTGTGGAAAGCACCGCAGTTTTTGAAGCCATCAGACTTGCCATGCCAGGTGCTAAAGATGTTGTCTTCTGTTGCAGGGTCTTTACTTCTTGGGACACTTGCTCCTGGTCACATCAAAGCACTGGTGTGCTGGGAGAATTGTGAATGAACCTCCGTATCACAGAGACATCGTGGCCCTCTTCACGGATCGCACGAGATAATTCACGTCAATGGGGTGTGTCGAGGCAGAACAGGCCATACCGACTACTGGCTCCTCGCCACCCTTTCTCTGGCTGTTTGAAGGGCAAGATGAAGACTTCAGAGCATCTTAGGCCCTAAATCACCCGTCCCGCGCCCTGCTCACCCCAGGGAGCACCCTTGGCAACAGGACTGGAGCGATCTTGGGCAGAATGCCAGAGAAGCCGTGCAACAGCATGGAAAGACTCTTGTCAGAGTCCCTAGATCTTAAATTATCCTGTTATTCTTTCAAGATGGTGCTTAATCTTAGGAATTAAATTATATTTTTAGAAACTTGTCATTGTCATATATTTATTCTCATTTATTTTTTCATTAAATATATATTAAGTGGCTGCTGTGGTTAAGCGGAAAATACAAGGCATGAATGTTTATGAATATGTATTTGTTTTCTAGGCTGTCTCCCTCTGCAGGTTTTTGAAATCACGTGAGTCAAATGCTCATCTCTCTATCCTTGTGGTCTCCCTCGGCCTGCCAGAGAACAGGTCTCTGTAAAGCCTGATGAATGAGGGCATGAGGCTACACCCTATGCAATCAGCAGTTGAAAGCACAGGTTCTAGGTCTGGAAAGAGCTGAGTGTGAATCCCTGTTCTGCCACGCAGCTATAACCTTAGACATGTTAATGAATGCCACTAGCCCCAGTGTCCTTATGTGGGAAATGGGAACAACAATGGTTGTGACAGTTAAATAAGATGTGTGTTAGACATTTAGCACAGTCCACGGTGCAATTCATGTGTCCAATAAATGTTAGTTGTTTTTATTGCTATTATAAATATAATAATATGAATGAGTATATAAAAATAATAATATATGAATATGCATCTTGCCTTCAATTTTATATACTGATGGATCCAAAAGACTTTAGACATCATTTAAGTGATCTTTTTACAGACAAGCAGACCTACTCTCAGAGATATAGAGTGACTTGCTCAAGACAAATTTATTAAATCAGTTAAATAAAGGGCAGCCCCATGGCTAGGTAAGTGTTCTAACCCTGGTCTTGCTGTTGCTTCTAGTCCTTTTCTGAATCTATCTTCACTTCTTTCTCTCACTCCTGTTCAGAGAAAAGAAACAGATGCTATGCTTATTCAGAGACAAGCAATTTCACATGCTCGTCTTATGTGCATTATTGGTGTTTACTTCGGAGCCTCCCGGTAACCCATGAAAAAGACATGTCAAATACTATCTCCACTAAGGGGTGAGGGTTCTTTAAACTGCAAGGAATAGACAACTCAACACAAACTAGATCAAACCAGAGAGGAGCCTGCTGGCTCAATTGATGGGAAAGAGTGAAGCATGGCAGCCTCCAGTGTGGCCCCATTCAGTGGCTCAGCGATAAAACGTGAAAGGCCTTGCTTGTCTATGTCTCAGCTCTGCTCCCCAGAGGTAGCTGCATCCGGGGGCTGAGCGCCGTCATGGTCACAGAACAGTGACGAGCAACAATGTAGTGTCCCATGGAAAGCAGAGACAGTTCTGTCTCACAATCATCGAACAGTATCTTGAACTCCGTGATGACTGGGCTACCTCTGGACCAATCCGAGGGGCCCAGGGAAATTCCGTGTGCCCACTGGCTTAGACCTATGATATGCTCAACGAACCAGGGTGGAAAGCTAGGTGGAGTTAACCCGATTGTCTTGGACCAACCTGTAGCTTGTATGCGGGGAAAACGCTGCCCGCCTCAAGCAGACGACTGCCACACAGTGGAAAGAGGCAGGATGAAGAGCTGATGAACTATGCCCTAGTGACAAGCAAGAACGAATAAAACGGAAGCTGGCCATGTCAGAACTGTATTCAGATTAAGGTTTTTTCTTCAATTTGATTCTCACGCCAGTGTGTTTTTTCTGCTATTCGCTCACTTTTCTGAGAGGTGGGTTAATCTGACTGCTTTTCTTGATAATTATGAGAAATGCATGTGTTCTTAAACGACACATTATTTAGTTTTATCTGTTTTTGAAAGTTGAATAAATGACAAAAGCGAACACATTCTTCTGTGACTTGTTTTCTACCCTCTCGGCACACAGTTTTTGAGATTTATCCATGTTGATCCTTGTGGCTGTAGTTGTTTTCACGGCTTATTTATTTATGTTGTATGAGTGAAGCACAGTTTACTTATCCATTTGGTAGCAGACAGACATTTTAGCCATTGTTTTCGCAGTTCTAGAAGACAACGCTGGGATGAACGTCCTTTGCACACCTCTCGGTGCTCACAACGTGCACTTTTTTTATTGCTGTTCAGTGACAGTTGTCCCAGTTTCACCCCCTCTGCTCTCCCCTGCACACCCACCCCACCCCGCTCCCGCAGCCTGTCCTCACCCTGACGTCCTTGTCCACGGGTCCTTTATACAAGTTCCTCGACTTCGCCCTGCCCCTTCTTTCCCCCGTTATTCCCCTCCTACCTCCCCTCTGGTTACTATTAGTTTGTTCTTTATTTCCATGTCTCTGGTTCTTTTTTGCTCATTTGTTTTGTTGGTTAGATTCCACTTATAGGTGAGATCATATGGTATTTGTCTCTCACCGCCTGGCTTACTTCACTTAGTATAATGCTCCCCAGATCCATCCATGCTGTCACGAAGGGTGAGTTCATATGAATGCATTTCTGTAGAGCCTGCTCCCAGGTGCAGCCTCTGACAAAAGGGCACACGCGTGCTCAACAAGGGCATTCCGAGTGGTCCACCGAAACAGCTGTTCTCATTTCCACTGCCCCGAGGAATAAATGATCCCTATTTTTTCATGTTTTCAGTATTGTTAGACTTTAAAAATGTTTTCATATGATATCTTTATTTTGCCTTTCTCTGATTAACAGTGAGGCTAATACCTTTTTGGCATGTATATGTCGGCCAGTCGTGTTTCTTATTCTGTGAAATGCCTGCTTTGTCTTTGCTTGCCTCCTATTTTCTGGTCTGTCTCTCTGTGTTGTTTCATAGGTGTGCACGACACATTCTGGGTACTAATCCTTCCTTGGCTATATATACTGAAAATATCTACTCCAGCTTTGTGCCATGTATATGTGGTGACTTTCCCCCTTTTTTAAACTTACTGGGGTAACACTGGTTAACACAATTATATAGGTTTCAGGTGCCCAATTCCACAACACATCATCTGCGCACAGTGGTGTGTGTGCGTCACCCCAAGGTGAGTTGCCGCTCATCACCACGTACCTCACCACACCCTCCTCCATCCCCCTCTTGTACCCACCCACAGGCACTCACCACACGGTTGTCTGTGTCTTCTGATGAGCAGAAATTCCTAAATTTATGCAAAGTGATCGAACTTTTCCTTATGGGTTGTGCATTTTAGAATCTTGTTTAAAAAATCCTACCTTTCTGTGATTAAAAGACATTCTCTTATGCTGTCTTCTAATAATGTTTAAAGGGGTTTTTTTTACATTTAAATCTTAGATCCATCTGAAAGTGATTTTTATGTGTGACATGTAGAAAAGATCCATTACTGTTTTCGCATATGAATAGCCAGTAACCAACATCATTGAAAAAGAGGCTACCACTTTCACTGATCTGAACCAGCAGCCACATCATGTATCATGACTGAGCATAGGTGAGGGTATGTTTCTATGTTCTCCTAGCATCGTTGTCTCTCTTTGCACCAGGAGGACAGATTACTAATTGTTATAGCTTTAGAAGGTCTACCTGGCACAGTGAGTCTCTTCCTGGTTCTCCGTTGGGGGTGTCTTCACTATTGACTTGGTTCTCCTTTATGATTATTCACATCAACCTACCAACTTCCATGGAAATTCTTCCATGAAAATTTCAAGTTGATTGAAATTTTAACGAATTCAGAGATGAATCTGGAAGAAATTGGCATATTTATGACACTGAGCTTTCCTGCTCATTAGCATAGTATCACTTTCTTAATATTTGGATTTTCTGTTATGCCTTTCACATAATATTTTATACTTTTCACCATAAATTTTTTGGACAACTTCTCTTAGATGTATTTTGGTAATTTTAGTTTTATGTGCATGATATTTGTTATTGCATTTTCAACTTGACTGCTGATAATATGTAGAAATGCAATTGACTTTTGCATATTGGTCCTTCATCTGAAAAACTCTCTTGGCTAAACTCTCTTGGCTATAGAGCTTATTTGCTAAGCTCTATAATGCATTATAATAATTTTCTATAGATCCTTTGAAATTTTTGATATAGAAAATCTCATCTTCAAGTAATGATGCTTTGATTCTTAGTTTTCAACGCACTTATTTTTTTAATTTCCTTTTCTTGTCTGATTTTGCTGACTAGAAATTTCCAATAAAATACTAAAAATAACTGGTGATAGCTATCACTCTTGTCTTTTGCCTGATTGTAAAGGGAATGCATTAAATATTTTATGACTGAGTATAATGTTTGCTGCAGGGTTTTTGTGTATATGTGGGAATAATATTTTTCAATTCCAAATCTGAGAAGAGTTTTAATGACTGTGAAATTGTGATAAATTCATTTTTTATCCACTGAGATGATCATTTATTAATAATTTTCTTTTAACTTGGAATGTAGTTCTTATAATAATAAATTTTTATAATTTTGATTCAGCCAGGCATCCTGGGGAAAAACTCAGCTTGGCCATGTTAGATTATTATTTTATATATTGTGAGATTTGGGGTCTGAGTATATATATTCAGGAGTGAGACTGCTCTACAATTTTATATTATTATAATACCATGGATGGTACAGTTTTGATGTCTAGATCATGGAAGACATAAAGAGTTGGGGAAATTTTAATCATTCAACTTTACTTATTTTTTAAAGATTTTATTTATTTATTTTTTAGAGAGGGAAGGGAGGGAGAAAGAGAGAGAGAGAAACATCAATGTGTGGTTGCTGGGGGCCGTGGCCTGCAACCCAGGCATGTGCCCTGACTGGGAATTGAACCTGCGATGCTTTGGTTCGCAGCCCGCGCTCAATCCACTGAGTTACGCCAGCCAGGGCTTCAACGTTACTTTTTAAAAAATTCCTTTAAATTTCTACATAGTAAACTAGTCCTTGTGATGCACATGTGGTGTGTTTGTTTTTCCTATTTCAGCTGCCGTTGGAGCAGGTGTCCAGTGTTGGCTCAGCCTGCGACTCAGGGAGCTGCATGTGTATCCAGGTGCCATCCACAGGTCTTCTGATGTGAAGTGTCTGTTCAGCTCTTTCGCTCATTTTTAAAAGTTGGGCTGCTTTTTATTGAGTTTTAAAAATTCTTTGTATATCCTTTTTTATTTTTTAAATTAAATTTATTGGGGTGAATCGGTTAATAAAATTTTATTAGTCTCAAGTGTGCAATGCTACATCTTCTGTGTACTGCACCGTGTTCACCACCCACAGTCCAGTCTCCTTCCGTCACCGTGTATTTCACCCCCTGAACCTTACACGTTCTTGATACAAGTCCTTTATCAGATCTCTGACTTACAATTATTCTCTCACCCTGACAGTACTGGTCAACTTCAAGTTTTGACTTCTTGCCCCAACTAGTCTGTTATTATTTTTCAGGATCCTCAAGTAGTTGGTTATTTTGGAGGGTACAGAGTTTTTAGTTATAATCAGTTGAAAAGGTTGGCTATAAAGAATTAATTCCAGCTCAGCCTGTACCAAAAGTAAGTCATTTATTATTCTCAAAAAATTTTAATGAAATTATTTAATGAAATATTGGAAAACTCAGTCCTTCTAAAGTCTGCAGAACTCACATGTAAGCCCAATTGAGCATCTGTGGGTATATGTTAACTACCCACATGTTTTGGAATCGTTATAAGATCATTTAACTTTTCTATTTCTTCTTTAGTTTGGTAATACATATTTTGGTGGAAATTTGTGATTTCATTTAAGTTTTTAAATGTATCAGTAAAAAGTTGTTCATAATATTCTTTTTAATAATTGTTTTATTTCTAGTCACAGCTCTCTTTTGCTACAATATTGTTTCTCTCTGCCTCCTGTTTTGGGGGGAGATGTGTCAACCTTGCTAGTGGCTGACAATTGCTATATTGTTTACAGAGAGTATATCTTCTTTTTTCACACACTTGCATTCTCTTTAATCTCTTTTGTTCTCCTCTTTTTATTCTCTTCCTTCTACTTTCTTTGGGTTTTTGTACTTACTCTATTTGTAACATCTTCAGTTGCATGCTTATTTCATATATTCCCATCCATTCTGGGCAATAAGCATTAAAAGCTATGCTTCCCCTCCACGTAATACTTAAGTTTTATTTCACAAGAGTGTAAGTTTGTAGTTAAGAATTCTTAGCACACACACATAAGTTTCAAAGGATGATGAGCTTATTTTTTATAAGGAGAAAAACCCCTGGCCCCTACTTTCCCATCTAATTGGGTTCAATTAAAGCATGCCTTGGTGGGAATGGGACAGAGGGCTTTCATTTTCCCAGGACCACAGACTGGGCCAGCTCAAAGTTTTCACGTGCTGGTTCATAACTAACCTGGGAGAAACCCGGGGAGACTGGGCAAGACAGGAAACCTGATGGGAGCATCAAGGGACAGGGGAATGAAAACGCAGATGTGGTGAACCTTTGATCAGGTGGGCTCTTGTGAATATTAACTGCGAACGTCCACTCACTGTCGCACTGTACGAAGCCTTTGAAGTGTAATTAAAAGTTTGTATTAAGCCCCTGGGGGAAAAAAAGAAGTCTTAGGAAAACTCTTGTATTTCAGTTAGTCATGTGTTTTAATAGTCTATCCCATAGGGAAAAATGCACCTTTTTTCTTAGGCTACTCTGGTCTCCAGTGCATGGTACTAGCCTGTGTGGTCAGCACCTGCTCTGCTGGCCTCTGCCCCCGGGACAGGCCATTGCGTGTGCCATGCTGGGTCCTTAGCTCGTGTCTAGAGAGGCAGGACCCTTGGGAAATAAGTGGCTGGTCACTGAAAAGGCCTTTTTCTCTCCGGAGTTTTCATTCATCTACTTCTTTTTGACGTCACAGCTCTCAGATGTCTTTAAAATATGAGTTTTTCCCTGGCTGGTGTGGCACAATGGACTGAGTGCCCAACTGTGAACCAAATGGTTGCTGGTTTGATTCCCAGGCAAGACACAAGCCTGGGTTGCGGGCCAGGTCCCCAGTAGGGGGCACATGAGAGGCAACCACACATTGATGTTTCTTTCCCTCTTTCCTGCTCCTTTACCCTCTCTAAAAGTATATAAATAAAATCTTAAAAAATAAAATGTTCCTGTTGCACTTTACTAATTTTTTTTCTAGTTGATGCCATGGGGAACGGGAGCCTGGGACAGCCTACTGTGTATTACTGAGAGGTAAAAGTCCTCTTTGGAGGCTTTTAAACTATTTTTTATATCCTTGTAACTCACAAATTTATATCTCAAGTCCTAAGCTCTCCCCTGAGCCTTGAATTCATATACGCAACTGCCCTGACACCCATCAACCTGAAATGTCCTACTTACAGTCCTAACTCAGAGTATCCGAAATTGAACTCATCACGTACTGCCGCCTATTCACGCTCAATGCCCTCACGCTCCTGTCTCAGCTGCTGGCGCCACCACCTCTCCCTCCAGTCACACAAGCTGCCTCCATAAACACTTTCCAGACCACACAGTGCTTGTGTGTATTGCTGTCTGCTTATGTTACATCTGCAACCACAAAGATGGGTTAATGGATGAAAACTTGAGTCCAGGTGAGCCAAACAGAACGCTTCCCTGGAGATTTGATGCCTGGACCTGGGGCAAGGGGGTCTTTCTCATCTGGAAAGACATGTGCCTGTACCTATCTGATGCCATGCACGAACCAGAGCTGAGAAGGTAATACTGGTATGAAGAGAGTATGCAAGAGGAGGAAGAGAGAGAGAGAGAATCCTATTAGCATTTGTGTCCACTGTTCTAGCCACCGATGTTCTTCCCCAAGCTGGGAAACTTCTACAGCCTCAGCTTGTACAGATGAGGTTTCTGTCATATACAGACATTAGAGCTTTGACCTAAGAAGCGATTCAACAAATCTTTGTTGGACATAGAGGCAGGCATGAAGCTAACAGCTAAGGGGTTAAAAAGGAGACCATCCTTAGAAGTTCATTATTAAATGGAGTGCATAGAAGTAAGACACAGGCTACAAATGACTATTCTGTGAATGTCACTGACATCCAGTGCTGCACAGGTCAAAGAGGGGACAGAGGGTCACCTGTGAAGGCTTCTTGGGGGATGGAAAGAAACAACACCATGGGAGGCAGCGATGGATGGAAAGAGTAATGGTAGCTCATGTTAACTGAGTACTCGCTATGTGCCTGGCACTGTTCTTACTGCCTTGCACATATTAACCATCTAACTCCTCACAATAACCCTGTGGGGTGAATACTACTATTCTTCCCATTATACAGATGAGACACTAAGGCACAAAGGAATTAAACAGTGGACAAGATGGCACAGGGAACCAGCGCCAAGGCCTAATGACAAGCACAGGCAGAGGGGCCCTTCTCTTGGCCACTGTGCTATACTGCCCCCTGATGGCCAATTACACAATGCAGCTGAAGCACCTCCCATGCACAAGCATGACCATGCCCAAATTCATGGTAATGAGAATTTATTTGTTTGGAGTAAAAGTTCCTGTGGAAAAGAAGTGTAATATAAGGCTAAAAATGAGGTTTTAGGTCACACTCTAAAAGCCCTTCAACACAATCTGAGTCTGAACTTGATTCTGTTTTCCTGAGATCAGCACTGCTAAGCCACCACCAGTCCACAGTGCAGTTAATCAGCCTCCAGAGTCATCGGCACAACAGGCGACGCCGGGCGCTGCACCCGGGCACCGAGCTGCAGGGACTGGCAGATGGCATCCAGCCTGTACATCTCTCTAAACCCAGGGCCCTGACACAAAGTATATCCACCTGGAGGTTGCACTTTCTAAAACTAATCCCACAAAGTATTACATTCACTCACAGCTGCCTACCCATCTTCTCAGCAAGGTTTTCCAGAAACCATTACTGAGCATGTCCCCCGCGCCAGCCCACAAACTGGGAGTGTGTTCCCATGCGTCCTTACACAGCCCAGTGTGGTTATAACCATCACGTCCCATCACAAAGAAGAAGGACTAAGGCAAGGAAAAGCTATGCCACTCGCTCGAGACGGCAGAGCAAATGTGCCAATCCAGGTAAGACTCCAAACCTCAGTGACGGCCAATCCTCCCGCCCCACCTCTCCCACATCAAGAATGACACAGAATTTCCACCATTTTGGTCATGCTAATACCATGCCAGGGCCAGGAGAACGCTAGCCAGCTGGTTCCTATCGACCACACCCAGGGCCGAAGATCCCACTAAAACCTACCAGCAGAAGGGTTAAGACAGTCAGCTTCTGGGTTGGAACAGCAGGTGCAGGTGGCAAAGACTGCCCTTTGCCTCGGTTCCCACCAGGACGGAGAGCACAGGAAACAGGTGAGCCGTGTTCCTGGCAGCAGACCAGAGTGAAAACGAAATTTCTAAGCTGCCAACTCACACCTCTCCCTCAGGGTAACAAGTGTATTACTGTTGAATTTGCAGCTGCAGACATGCCAGTTATGGTTCAAAACCCTTTCTGTTTCAGCCCCAACTCAGTCGGTCAGAATTGGCAGGGAAGGATTTTAAAAAGTGCTTTTCAGACACTGTTTTCCAAAGTGAGTGTAAGTAAGTTCCTGGGCGCAGGTATGAGGACTGCTCAGGGAGTCCCCCGAGGTCTTTTTCAGGTCAGTGAGCAGGACGCTCTGTCCCACTCTCGCCCTTGCCCTTTCACTGGTACCTGTTTCCAACAGATTTTCCCCCCTGAAATTGCTTAAAATTTCAAACATCAAACACAGCCTCTGGGGAATCCCGGTGGAGGGCAGTGGATTCTTGCTGAGCCAAAGGAAAGAAGAAACGACTTTGAATTAAGGAGCTTACTCACCGGAAGAGGTGCCATGCTGAGACCCGCAGAACAGACGAGGAGGCAGAGGACCAAGAGAGTTCTTTCAGGGACAAGAAGAGGAAGGGAACCCTCCCACCCCACACAGGCCATGTGCCATGTGCTGGCCTAAGAAATTTACACTTTTATGCTCATTTAAGCATCACAAGAACCCAACTGGTCAAATACCGTAACTATCATCCCCCTTGACAGATGGGGAAACTGTGGACCAAGGGGAGGTGCTCTTTTTATCCCCCCCACTCCAAAATGATTTTTTAATTTTTTTCCAATTAAAGTTTACTTTCAATATTATTTTGTATTGGTTTCGACTGTACGGCATAGTGGTTAAACAGTCATGTACTTCACAAAGGGATCTTCCAATTACTTCCAGTACCCACCTGGCACCACACGCAGTGATCACAACCTTGTTGACATCCCCCGTGCCGCACTTCCATCCTGTGACCGTTCTGTGACTATCCGTCTGTACTTCTCCAGCCCTTCACTTCCTTCTCCCAGTTCCCCAACCCAGCCCTCCCGTCTGGCCACCACCAGTCCGCGCTCTGTGTCTAAGAGTCTGTTTCACTGTCGTTTCTTGGTTTATTTTGTTCTTTAGATTCCACATATAAGTGAAAGCACATGGCATTTGTCTTTTTCTGTCTTACTGTTCTTAGCATAATACCCTCTGGAAGAAAAGGGAGCCCTTGAGCACTGTTGGTGGGAACGCAGATTGGTGCAGCCACCGTGGAGAAAGAGGCCGTGCTCTTCGTCACAGTGCCACATGGCCTCTTGGAGCTGCCTCTGTTTCGAGGGACATTTGTGAAGATGATTCCCACGCAGCTGAGCAATGTGTTCCAGGTACACACAGGGAGAAACTGGAACGGGTGGCAAATCAGGGACCACTTCACAGAATGGGTAGGCTTGGGTGGGGTCTTGAAAATTAGGTGAGATTTTGAAAGGTTTTAGATAAAAGGAGAGCCTTTTAGATGGTGAGCTCAGGTACACAACTTCCTGTTGGACCCTCCCACTTGGCTTCCACTGTGATTTCAATTCATATCCAAACCTGAATGCATTTTATTTTTCCTCTCTCTCCAAACGTGCTTCTCTTGTATTCTGCCTCAAACAGTGGCCCCTTCATTTACCCAGCAATCCAACTTAGGAGTCCACTTTGATTTCACCCCTTCTATACCTCATCAATGATTATCCTGCCCCTCACAATCTTATCATGAGAAGAAATCCAATTCTGCAGTGTGGCTTGGCTTAAGGACACACAGGAGAGTCCCTGAGAAAGGCTTAGTGGAAACCAGCCTGACGTCAGTCCGTGGGGAGAGAACTCAGGCACAAGAGGAACAAGTCAAGAAACTCGGTGCCTTAGTCTTGCCAATCACTGCCTGCCGCAAAGGAAGCTGCTCTTCCTGGGCCTCGAATCCCACTTCTGTAACATGGCAGGAGAAGCAAGGAAGAAGAGATGCTAACGGACTAAATTACTTCCACGTTCTGTTTTAGCTCAAGCATTCACTCGTTCTTTGCTTTCTGTCCAGTCGCTTCCAGGCTTACAAATCTGTAATAGAGCCCATTTGAGCTGCAACAAATTTTAATTAATCCTTTTCGCTACCTTCATAAGTTCTGAAGCCAAAAGAGCTTGATCAAGGTCAAAGGTCAGAAGCCTAGGCAATTACCTCACTGAAGACCTCAGGTCTCCATTCTAGTTTTCAAGGTTAGTCCATTGGTTCCCCCATCCTGGACTCAAGGGCAGGTCTAAATGCCCTGCACAAAGCTTCCTCTTCTATGAACCACACTCTGGTTCCTGCCTGGGTCTCTGAGAATGGGGCTTCTCCCAAGACAAGGGAGCCCCTGACTGGTCTTATCAAGCCAAACACATGGGAAGGGAAGAACAGAAAAGTCCAGATGAGAAAGTGAGAAAGTCTAGGACAGAGCAAAGAAAGCAGCACCATAAATCCTCCAAATTTGAAACAAGAAATCCCCAAATGCATTCAGAAGTTGACTTTCCCATCCCCAAATGCCACTCTCCTCTCTTCCCCAAGATCACAGCTCAGGACTGTCTTTGCAAACAGGAAGTGCTAAAATGAGGCAGAGGAAACCTTAAGTTCCTCTTAGAAGTCCCATTGTGTCACTATTGTACAATCTTCCAAGTAAGCAGTAGGTAGACGGTCAGTATCTGTCGAGCGAGTGAAAAATTAATACATCACCATGGTCCTGTTCCTTCCCACAGTATTCTAATAGCAAAACCCAATTTAAACCATCATAACAATGTGACCAAATAAAGTGGGGCTTCTTTCCTCCCTCCCTCCCTCCCTTCCCAACCACGTAGCCTTTGGATCCAGCTCATTTTTCTTTGTTTTGTTTTAGAAATCTATTTGATGGAAGGGCAGATAAAGTGCTTCCCAGATAAGGTAAATTTAAAGGAGTTCATCATTACCAAGTCCTTATTATATGCAATGTTAAAGGGACTTATTTAAGAAATAGAAGAAGATCAAAAACTATGAACAGTAAAGTGACAACAAATCATAACTATCAACAACTGAACCTAAAAAACAAAAGCAAAAACTAAGCAAACAACTAGAACAGGAACAGAACCAGGGAAATGGAGACCACAGGGAGGGTTTTCAGTGGGGAGGGGAAGGGGAAGAATAAGAGAGGGTAAGGTACAGGAAATAAGAAGCGTAATCGGTAGGCATAAAATAGACAGGGGGAGATTAAGAATGGTATAGGAAACAGAGAGGCCGAAGAACCTACACGTACAACCCATGGACATGAACTAGGGGGAGGGGAATGTGCAGGGCAGAGGGGTGTAAAGGGGAGAAAAAAATGGGAAGACTGTAATAGCACAATCAATAAAATATACTAAAAAAATAAATCTATCTGAAACACACGGTCATTGTTACACTTATTTTGTCAATAAGGAAACTGAGGTGCAGAGAGCATAGGTACTGGCTGCCAGGGAACAAAGTTGTACGCAGGGGTGTCCAACCTGCAGCCTGCAGTCCAAGGCTGCATGCGACCCAGGATGGCTATGAATGCGGCCCAACTCAAAATCGTACATTGACTTCAAACCTTTGCTTTTGCTCATCAGTTTTCACGAGTGTGTGTGTTGTTTATGTGTGGCCCAATACAACTCTTCCACATCCAGGGTGGCCCAGAGACACCAAAAGGCTGGACACCCCTGTAAGGGAGCTAGAATTCAAACTCAGTTCTGCCTAACTTCCGAGCTGGTACCTTTTTTACCTCACCGTGCATTGATAGGGAGAAATGTAAGCAAAATTTAAGACAAATAGGTTTAAGTTTTATCATCCTCCCAACCTCTAGCTTGCTGAAAAAAGACTAAACTTTGCTTTTTTTTTTTTTGCCTGGTCAATATTTGCCTCTTAGCTGCATCAAAAGGGAGATAGTGTTTCTTTAAGGAGTATTCCTTTCCCATTTCTAGAAATGATGGCTTTACTGCAAGCAAGGCTAACATTGCATTACTATGGATTTCTTTTTACTTAATTGAAATTAATGAGTTTTTAGCTGGACTCTCTCCTCCTAAGAATCTACCCGAAGACGCTGGAAGTGCTGTGAGGGGTATCTTCTTATTCTCTCTCATTCCGAAGGCGAATAGGAAAAAACAGCCTTCTTTCCAGGGAGGCAGGATGAGGGAGAGAGGACAATTGTGTTTCCATTTTTCCTTTCCCATCTCTGTCACGATAACTCAATCTATTCCACTTATTTAACTAATTTTTCACACCTCTGTTGATTCTTATGGAGTCCACTGGTCTTTCCAAAAGACCTCTGCCTGAGTCAAAACTCTCAGAGATAGCAATATTAGCTGACTCCTGGGCATGAGCTCAGCTGAATGCAGGCTGACACTGAATCTTGTGGCGGGTGGGGGAGGGGAAGAAGGAATGTTTATATCCTGCCAGTGTTTTGGTCTTCCAAAGGACTGACCCGCACACTTGTGGTTTTAAGAGTTTCTGTTCTTTAAAGCTAATTTTTGTGATGATATTTCAATGTCTGTACTTGTCAAGGTAAGATATTAGTAAAACTACTGCTTGGATAGTGTCAGTATTTATCACTTATTATTGCTGTCAGGTGGGCATTGGACTTATCGGGGTGGTGGCTTCATAAGTTAAATAAATGTCTAACAACGAAGTTGCACACTGGACACTAATATAGTATTGTATGTCAACTGTAATTGAAAAATAAAAAATATATTGAAAAATGATCAAAAAATAAAATAAAAATATTGATGTGGGTACACATTCACTTGTGTCCATGGTGCGCACACACAGCAGCCCCACCCCCACTTTCCACTTCAGAATCGTTAGGAGAGGTCTACTCACTCCTGTAACCCGATGTGTCCTTGCACATGAACTGCTCTCCGCTAGAGCAACTCCCCTGCCCCTCCCCTGGGGGCCGGGGGCGGTGCTTGCTCTGCTAGTGAGTTTGGGAAGAACCACCAGGTGTGTGCAGATCAGCCTCTTTCTGTCCGACTCTCGGACCCTGACTGGCTCTCAACCACGTGGAGTTGACTGGCAAGCCCCCTTCCTGTCGGTGAGCCCTTTCCCAGCGCTGCCCGTGCCTGTGGTGGATGATGAGTCTGCCTCATCCTAAAGCTGAGTACCGGGAAACCCACCACGGCAACTCATTCAGGCCCATCACTGATCTGGCCCGCTGTTTGCTGGATTTTGTTTCCCTCCCAATTGGTTCAGGACACGGGCAAAGGAAAGAGGAGAACCATTTATACCAACAAGTCTCAATGATTTCAACTACTTGCATTTTCTAACCTGTGAGCAGACACTGGCTCAGGGAAGGGAGCAAACACAGGCTATCTTGTAGGAACAAGAAGGGAACCTCCCTAGATACCAGCTACCAAACTTCTCTTCCTTTGAGTATTGGAGGCAGGTAGGGTATCCTGGTTTCCTTCCTGCACTCGGCCCTGAGGCCAGCACAGTCCTGTTACTGCCAGACAGGAATTAAGACCCTCCCACACCTCGCTCAAGTCTAACTGTCCTCTATGGACCCATTTTACAGGTTAGACCCCTCTGGGCTACTCTACCCTCACCTGTGCAGGGCGGGTAACAGACAATAGTGGTCCCCACCTCATAGGGTTACTAGAGAATGAGATAATTGATAGAAAGTAGTTAGTCTCTGGCACTCAAAAGGTCTCGATAAAGTTTATCTAGATTTGTTATTTTTTGGTCTTATTTTTATCTCATGCTGTTATTTTTGTTGTAATAACAACAACACGGCTCAGAGAGTTTGTGCATCTGATGCAAAAACTTATTTCACAATTTGGCACCTGTCTGCTTTGACATGGCGCCCATCTCTCATCTGGTGGGTGGTGTAATGCCAAACTAGCCTAAATGGACAGGTCTCCCTTTTATGTGAATGCCATTAGAGTCCTAATCATTTTTTCAGTGTTCATCTTTAATCAAGAGAGACAGGACTTCTGCGTGGCAAGAACCCTCACTCATCCTGGCTCAGGTCTGCACTGATGGGTAAAGGTGTTAATACCACCAGCCTAGAATTAATCCCACTGTCCTCAAAGGCAGCACTTCTCTGATATGTCTCAAGTGAGGCAGGAAAAGAGCAAGGGAAGGGTCTCCTATGCTCTTCCGGGCAGTTGCCTTCCTGCGAGCCATGGGAGCCACAGCATGCAGGGAGAGCAGGTCGGGTCACGAGGAAGCAGTGGTTTTAAGAGCATCTTCATTCAGAAAGCTGGGACACTACAGCGGGAAGGGTATCAGCCTCAGTCAGGGGTTGTGGGTTCAAGTCCCGCACCTGCCACTGAGTAGCCGGGTGAACCCAGACAACAGAAGGAAACTAGCATTCCTGAATGCTTACTCTGCTGGACTCCGAAGTGCATGATTTTATTTCACCTCTTTAAAGTCACCATGAGGGAGATATTATTCCCCTGCAGTTCACAAGGAGTCAACACTAAACTCAGACTAGTAAATACTTAGTCAAGGGCACACAGTTAGTGGATTCCAAAGACAGGATTCAGGCCTGGAGACTGGCTTGGTGCACCGCATCCTTCTGTCTCCAAGACATGGTGCTTCTGCACTGCAAGGGGAGCAGCCGCCTCCCATCTCAGGCTGTCCCTGTCCTGCTCATCAACCGAGGAGAAGCCCCGTGCCATCGCCTCCGTGGTGGTGCCTCTGACCCCAGCGAGATGTGACACTTCTTTACCCTTCTAAGTGACAGGGTTATGGTCACTTAGAAGAATCTTGTCATCCCCTTGGTCTCAAATATAATAATATATAAAATATTGTACCATATATTTACACTTATATTTATATTTATACTTCTATTTATGGTATATATGTATACAAATATAAAATATTTTATTATAACAATGAAACACAAATAACTCTTTATAAAGCATTTTGTTTGTGCCTAGAATGGACATAACTTATTAGGTCTTCCCAGAACCCCTCCCTTCCCCTGGGAATGGCACCTTGATTTCCTGGAGATTCTTCTCCCGTACCCTGCTGTGGAGTTTGAACAGGTATCACTGTCTTCCTACGAACCCCATCTCCCTGACTGCATCAAGTTCAAGCCCGTCAACCAAGACACCACATCTGCCACCCTATTTCCACTCTCAGCAGATTGGCTCAGGGGGGCAACAAGCAAAAGAGCGACTCTGAACATGGAAGCAACAGGACTCAAAATGTAGAACCCGGTGATGGCCATGGCCCAGGCCCCATGGGAAAGCAATGTTCACTGGAACAGAGAGAAGGAGGGAGACCAGGGCAAAGCGAGTCCTGGGGGTGCTCGCACCTCCGGGTCTGGCTGAGCGGCACCTCTACACTGCCTGCCCTTTTGAAATTCAGCTGTTACCAAGGTACCCTGCAATAATTCTTCGTTTTCCTCCCTCAGTTCAGCTAGTGGTAACTAACAAATCCTAATATAATATCTAGCCATCCAGCATATACACACATACACATAAATTGTACAATATGTAGTATATATACACACACGTATATGAGGTCTGTCTGGAAAAAGTCCAGCCATCAATAACATAACAGAGTGTTTTGCGGGACATCAATGTAACCTGGCAGCCAAGGAGAGTGGACTGGAATGAGCATGTGTGAACAATGATGACTTCACTGTACTTACTAGTCACCATGAGTGACATCTGTACTGTGTGACCGTCACATTCAAAATGACCGAGCAAGTAGAGCATCAAATTTTGTGTTAAGCTTAAACATTTCTCCGTGGAAACTATTTGGATGATTCAGAAGGCTGAAGCTTGGACAACTGGTGACCGGCAGCTCTATCACAACAACATACCCACTCACGTGTCACGTCTTATGCAGAGTTTTTTGTTGAAATATCAAATCACCCAGATGATTCAGTTTTCCTGTAGCCCAGATTTGGCACCCTGTGACTTCTAACTTTTCCCCAAACTAAAATTACCTTTGAAAAGGAAGAGGTTTCAGACTATCCATGAGATTCAGGAAAGTATGATGAAAGGCAGCTGATGGCAATTAGGAGAACTGTGTGAGGTGCCAAGGTGTCAACTTTGAAGGTGACTGAGGCGTCATTGTCCTGTGTACAATGTGTCTTGTATCTTTTTCAATAAATGTCTCTATTTCCCATAGTGTATGGCTAAATACCTTCTGGACAGGCCTCGTATGCGTGTACATACAACAAAACTACTGTGAATTATGAGAGTCTACTGCGCATACATATATGTGTCAACTCTCATTATTCACACAAATGTATGTGTATGTACGTGTGCATACAGAGAGAATATAACTACACTAATATGCACACATGTATATGTACATGTGTGTAAGTCTGTGTGTATGAGAAAGAGAGAGATGCATTACCATAGACATTTCCCAGCAATCCTTCGGAGGGAGGGCAGGGGCAATTTCTTTCACATCACCGACCTCTTCCCTCACCAGTGCCCTGATATCCTCTTCATAGTGAGTGAGTAAGTGTCTGTCGAACGAAAGGCTGTTGAATGCCTCACCTCCTTGGCCAGATGCTGATTACCATGCACCCACTCTGCCACCTGGACCTCATCTGGACACCTCACCTGCACGGCACCCCAAGGAGGTCAATAACAACCCTGCCACGGGCCAGGGAGCTGCCTCTCCTGGGCGCGCCCATTGTTAGGGGCATGCTGGTGGGGATGCGTGCACCCTACTCTCTACACCCAATCATAGGCCTGGAGAGAAACTGCAATAGAGGGATGTGAGGTACAGAACACGGACCTGTGTGGCCCAAATACCTGAGTTCAATTCTTGGCTGCACACGCATTCACTGTGGGTCATTGTCCAGTGACTTAACACTCGTTCCCTGGAACGCTCCTCTCGCTATGAGAAGGTGCCCTAGATTCACGCCTGCCCTGAAACACTCTGAGCAGTGTGCCGGTGGGGACGTCCCTGCCATCACACAGAGAATGGGGTGGTCCTGGAGAATAACAGTCTCAGTGCCCCCTGCTGTCTACCCATACAACAGGTGAGGCCCCAGAAGGCCCATAAGACCACACGACACAGCCACAGGAAATGGCTCAGAGAAAACTTGAGCCTCCAGCTGGCTACGGCCAGCAGCAGCAATAACTAGCCGGAGACAAAGCTAACGACACCTGCAGGGCCGGATGGAGGCAGAGTAATTAAAAGCCACAGCGAGCATCCTGTGATGAGGGGAAAGGGAAATGGTGGCACAGTGGGCAGAGCCATCCCAGGGCCACTTTCACATTAGGAGGACAGGCAGACAACTCTTCCGGGAACCCTTAGTGACACTAGAGCCAGGCCTCGGGGGCCGCGCCTCCTGTGCAGTGCAGAAGCTGCTGACTCGCCCAGCTCACGGCGTAAAAGAGAGTAACTGCTTACGTGAGGCCGAAACACTTCGTGGTTGGCGAAGCACTTCCCCTGTGTCGTCTCACGTCTGAGTCTCTCCAGTCGCCTAGAAAGGAGGCAGGTGAGACTTTCCTGAAGAGGGAATCAAGGCACGGAGGCTAGGTGAATTGCATGAGGTCACGCCGGCAGTGAGGGGCTCTGATTCTAAATCCAGAGTCTTTTCTGCCCACCGCCGCCGTCCCTACCAGAGTTAGGACACTGGGGACCATCGGGAGCTGGTCCTGGGCTCCTTCACAGGAGACAAGCAGCAATAAGCCTAACTGCCGACAGAAGGGACAGAGACGCTGGACACCTTCGAAGGGACGAATGTCGGGCTGGACCCAGACATTTTCTCATGCATTAGGGGAGACCGCTTCTTAACATTTCCCAGGCGACCCCCGTGTGCCGCCAGGGCTGAGAGCCGCTGCACTGGAAGAGTGTTTTCCAAACTTCGTCCGACAGCAGAAGCACCTGGAGGGTTTGTGGGAACGCGAGTTGCTGACCCCACACCCCCATTCCTGATTTAACAGGTCTGAGTGGGGCCCATTAGTCCTCACTTTGCATAAGCTGCCAGGCAGCCTTCACGACACTGCTGGTCCAAGGGCCACACGTGGAGAAGCCCTGGGTTGGGGTGTGCAGGCGCAGTCTTGTCCCTCTCCCCACTTCTGCCCCCCCAGCACGCAGATGCCTTTCCTGGCACCCTGGTCAGTGGTAAAACTCTGTGGGACAGACTCTCACTCCCCCACTGGCAGGCGTGTGATTTTTAAAGAGCACCCACCCAAAGGCTTAGATTACATCTTTAGTTCCCAATCCAGCTGTGCTGGGAATGAAGGTAATATTGCTGATTCTTTGCTCAATTTCCCAATTGGTTCTGTACTCAGAAGAGGAAGACAGAGGTATCATCCATAGGTACTCTTCAAGCTCCAGTGAGAGAGAACACAATTTTCTGAACTCTGAGCCCGATGTTAAATGGGATGCAACTTTTGGGGGTCTTGGGGTGAGATGAGTGTATTTTGCATGTGTGACCAAGAAGGCTGTGACAGATGGAATCATGAGCCCAGACGCTCCACGCCCCCGCCGTGGTGTCATGCATCCACGTCCTCGCCACGACACTGCGGTGGATGGACGGTGCTGCCCTTCGCTGTGACCTTACTTTGCTCAATGGAATACTAGCAAATGTCACATGGTCAAGATTTAAAATATGCCTGCCTGTTTGGATGTTCCCTCTTGTGCTTCTGAACCATGTAACTACAGAAAGAACATGTCTTAAGAAGCCATGACCCTCCAACCTGAGCCCCAGGGGGGTATGTGGGGCAGAGCTGTCTGACCAACACTCAGCCCTGAAAACCCCAAGCAGAACCACCCAGCAGATCCATGAACACCTGAGTGAGAAATACATGCTTATTACTAGATGCCACGGCATTTTGAGTGGACTGTTATATAGCATTAATATACTAATCACTGACTACTACCAGAAAAATAATAGAAACCCCAGAATAAGATTTAAAAAGAAACTGAGGAATGAAAATATTTATGGAAACTGAAATAATTTCCTACATATAAATTTATAATAAGGAAGTGACTCATGTGATTATGGAGGCTGACAGGTCCCAAGATCCGCAGGTGGCAATCTGGACACCCAGGAGAGCTGACGGTGTCATTCCAGTCTGAGGGCCAGCAGACTCAAAACCCAGGACGAGCTGATGTTTCAGCTCAAGTCTGAAGGTGGGCAAAAACGAAGTGTCCCAGGTCAAAGGCAGAGCAGTTCCCTCTCATTCAGGGGAGGCGCAGCCTTCTGTGGCTATTCATGCCTTCAACTGATTAGATGAGGCCCACCCACACTAAAAGGGCAATCTGCTTTATTCTGTCTCCCAATTTAAATGTTAATCTCATTGAAAAACACCCCCCCTCACACATACACACAGACTAATATTTGATCAACTATCTGGGAACCCCATGGCCCAGTCAAGTTGACATGTAAAATTAACAATCACAATGAGTAAAAACGTGCCCAAAGTAAAAAAAAAAGAACAAAACCAAATATTGAAAAACCACGTAAAATGTCAAATAAGACAGAAAAGAGAATCCTTTACTACATAGACAGTGAGCTGGAAGCCCCTAAAAGACAAGGAGGGAAATGTGTGCTCAAAGAGAGAAGAAAAGGTCAAGTACAAAGTGGGCACAAACTGACTTTCAAAGCAATGTCACGCAGTGGTCAAGCTCCAGCCCCTGACCGTTAAGTCAGATCTGGCTGGGGCAATTCTCACAACACACCCTTGTGTAAGTCACTTAGGTTCTCCGCACCTGTTTCCTTTTTTATAAAAATGGCTCATAACAACAACACCCACTTTTATGAGGGTCTTTAGGAGCTGTGAGCACCTAGAATAATATCTGGCACACAGGAAGTGATATGTAATGTTTACTGATATTACGATATTTGTATCAGAGTTTGTGAATTAGTACCAAATGCTAGAAGACAACCGCATAATATTTTAAAGTGTTGTATGATGAGAATTTTAAACTTTCTTTCACAGTCCACTAAACTATAAGTTAAAAATCAATATGCAATATATTCTCGGGTGTTTAAGGTCTCACACTGTTTACCTTTAAAAGGCCCTTTATGACAATAGTCGTGGAAGGAGGACTACGGCAGGAAAAGAACCAGGAAAACATAGGGCTACTGGCAAGTAACTCGATAAAAGTTGATGTCGCTTAAATAAACGGTAACCGGGAATATAAAGAAAGGAAACCATAATGTGACGGCGCAGAGCGAACCATCTTAGTTAAGTGAAAGTGTCAGGGATACGTGGCTGGCAGATATGCACCACGAGAAATGAGATCGTATGTTTATGCAGAAATCTGGGCCCAGATGTTTATGGCAGCATTATTCATGATAGACAAAAAGTAGAAGCAGCGCCAATGTCCATCAACAAATGAACGGGCAAGTAGTATGTGGCATCCATATAGTGGACTAGTGCTCAGTAATAAAAAGTAATTCATACATTCCACCACACAGATGACCTTAAAAATATTGTGTTCAGTGAGAGAAGCCAGACACAGAAACCACTTATTGTATTTATGTGAAATGCTCAGAGTAGGCACGTCGTAGAGTCCAAGAGTAGAAAAATGGTCGTCTGGGGGTTCCGGGGTGGGGGTGGGGAAGAATAGGAGGAGTGATCTCTGATGGGTGCGGGGCTTCTGTTCTGGGTAGGTGAACTTATTCTAAAATAAACTGTGGCAAAGCTTGCACAACTCTGAGTATACAATGAAGCTTGAATTGTACACTTTAGATAGGCAAATTTTATGGTATGTAAATTATATCTCAAGAAAAGGAAAAAGAGGGAAGTTTGAGCAAATTCAAACAAAAATGCTTTAAGAATGATTAATAATAATAGCAGAAAATAATTCAAGGCAAAATTATTTCAAAAGGTGATTTTAAATTGATAAAATAGTAACTCCAGAGTTAATACTAAAGAATCATACATTTTTGTGGGGAGATGGTGAGGGAAAGAATCATACATTTTAAAGGTCTAAAAATAAAACAAAATATGAAAAAACTTATATATTAGGTAAGAAATTTATAAAAGTGTGCTTTTTTTGTGAAAGACTTCATTACACCTTTCTTATCCTTTGTGAGAAAAGGATATAAATAAAAAAGAGAATGACAAAGATTTAATAATTTAAACAGTATAATGAAATTAAGAGTATATATACAATTTTATTAATATCAAATGGAAAATACACCTTTGTGAGTATTTGTACGATGTTTACAGAATTGAATTATACAGTTGAAACTGTAAGGCCGCATTCTCTGGCGGCACTGCAGTAAAGCTAGAAATTAATTGCAAAGTATAATCAAAATAGTGTGAGAAAACCACTTGAAAATTAAACAACAGTCTATTAAATGAGAGTTGGTTCAAAGAAATAAAAACTATAATTACATGCTATTTAGCAAATAGCTAAAATAAGAACAATATTTATCAAAATCAACGGGAAAAGGTTACCATTGACCTAAAGTCAAACCCCTTAAAAGCCTCCATTACTAAATAGAAAGTTTTGAATTAGAATAACAAAGCATTTAATTTTTAAAAACTAACATAACATCAAAATCAACATCAAGAAAGGAGGAAATGAAAATGAAATAGGAGACATTTGTGAATTACAAATAAATAAAATGGAACTCTTAATTAAATTCTGGAAGGAATTCCTGGATTTTAATGATGAAACAACATCAGATGCCCAGAGAGACTCACCAGAACCACACATAACGTGCTGGGTAAAGTATACGGCTTGAGTTTTTAAATGCATGATTCACCTGGCTCGAAAGTCATGCAAATCTTTTTTTTTTAAGATTTTATTTATTTATTTTTAGAGAGAGGGGAAGAGAGGGAGAGAAACATCCATGTGCAAGATATACATCAATCAGTTTCCTCTCATATGCCCTTAACTGGGGGCCTGGCCTGCAACCCAGGGGTGGGCTCTGACTGGGAATCGAACTGGCGACCTTTCAAGTTCACAGGCCGGCACTCAATCTACTGAGCCACACCAGCCAGGGCATGAAGTCATACATATCTTCAAAGGCCAAAAAGAACAAATGCAGAGATATAAGTGAGCCTTGTAGCAGCACCGTCTGCCCCCAGCACTCACGTCATTGTCTGGTGACCGAGAGTGTGAGTTTTAAAGGATTCCCTGTGTGACTGCGGCAAGACACAGAACCGGGAGACAAAATCTGGGAAGCACAGGCCGGAGAGCCTTGCATAAAGCCGAAACCCCCAAAGGATAATGCCACCCTTGGTGAACTAAGTTCACACACACACACACACACACACACACACACACACACACACTCACCCCCTCAGAGATGGACAACACAGGTTCTTGTCTCTTTCCCGGACATGGCTCAAGCTCCTGTGGGGGCAAAGTAAATAAATAAAATGCAAAAGACAAGAGGCTTGACCCAGGGAATCCTTAACACCAAGTTTACATCTGCATGAGTTTTGAGGACCACTGTGCTCAAAAGTAAAATAAAATATAGCTTACAGACTGGAACGACAATCCGATCTAAGCCACTGGAAGTAGCAAATGTATTCTCCTCTGGAGAAATGCACCTTAAATACACACCTCAAAAATCCCTATAGATACTGCTTCACAAAACATCATGTCATAATCGTAAACCACAGGACCTGCATGAGGGATTAAGCCACCACAATTCAAGGCAGCAGATGTAATTACTCATCCTCACAATGACTGGGGATACAGGACTTATCAGACAGACAACATACATGGGACATATAATTTATTTAAAACCAAAGGAATCAAAGTGAATTCCAGTTCAGTGCAATTCCTATCGAAATCCCGATAATTTATGTATTTTTTTGCAAAATAGAAAAATCCTTCCTAAAATTCATATGAAGTTTTAAGGACCCCTGAATAGCCAAATCAATCTTAAAAAGAAAGGAAAAGTTGGGGGACTGACACTTCCTGATTTCCAAACTTACTGCAAAGCTACCAAACCTAGTAGCAAATTTTTTAAAAAAATTATTCATAATGACTGAATAGGACTTATTCCTGAAAGCAAAGATTATTAATGTAATGTTTCATGTGAACACATTTAAGAAAAAATAGGAATAACAATTTTAATAGAGGAAGAAAAAGCAGTCAACATTCAAAGTACATTCTACAATCCTAAAACTTATGTTTTGGGGAAAATTAGGAATTGAAAATTTGTTAACATAAGACTTTGTATCTTAAACTAACTACTAACATAATCCCTAAAATGAAAAATTGAAGGGAATTCCTATTAAAACCAAAAGCAAATGCAAGCAAACGAGATGCGTGTTGTCCTCGTTATCACTTAGGATTGCAATTAGCATGAAACAATTACCCAAAAGATGACAAAACTATCACTTTCTAAAATAATGCAATTCTTACACAACTCCAGAGAGTCTATTTTCAAAATGTATCTTTTAAGTTAGTTTTGTAAAGTAACTTCATAAAAGGAATTTTAAAATCCATATATTTCATATGTATCAATAATAATCCATGGGATAAACAAAAACAAAAAAAGACATTTTACAATGGTAACCAAAACATAAAATTCTGAGGAATAAAAACTTTTTTGGAGAAGAAACAGAATCCATGGGATACAACCAAAAAATCTGCTGAAAAATAACAATGAACTTTTAAATATATTTTAATACACAGGCAAAAATACTCATGTATGAGAAATTTGTACGCGATTTCTTCTGAAATTAATTTATGGGCTTAATTAAATCCCAATTACACTCCTAATGGAATTTGTTTGGACATTATTAAGTTCTTAAGCTCACCTGTGGGAAAAAGCGATCATACAAACAAAGCAGATAAATACGAAAACTGCTGAGAATTTTTTTGAAAGAGTACTTAGGAGAAAATTTTCCTACAAAAAAATATGAATCAAAACATAAAACCGTCAAAACTGCATGAGAAAAGCAACAGGAGAAAGATCATCAGAGGAGAGTGCTTGAGGAATAGACCGCTTCCCAGGACAGACGGAGCCTCACACGTCAACGAGGAAGTGAGAGACTCCAGAATATGTTCACAGAAGGACGCATGACCGGCTCATGCGAAAAAAACTGCAGCCTCAACTGAACCACCAAAAACAAATTATGCTGATAGAGTTAAAAGTAAAACTAAACAAATGCACAAACCCAGAGGTCTGAAGTCTAGGGGGACGCACATGAGTGGGTGCCCATCCGTCTGCAGCTAGCCAGAACTTCTTCGCCAAGCCCGCCTCCCTCCTCACCGCCCATTCCCAGCCCATCGAGGCCCACGGAACCAAGTGCCACAGCAGGTCTCCAGTGCCTCCCCATCTCTCCGTGTCTGTGCCACCTCACCAGCCTGGCCACTCTCCCCTGGCCCACTGAAGTTGTCTCCGTGGGTCTCCCATCCATTCCCACCCCAGCCACCAAAGTGACCTTCATCACACGCTAATTAATTTGCCTTACGGTTCTGCTTACTTCTCTTCCTGACAATCAGATGCACGTAGGATACATTTCAGAGTCTAAAACCTTGTGTTACCTGATCCTACGCTGCCTCTCCAATCCCAATTTTACTCATCTCACCTCACTCACTCCGCCACTCTGGCTCCATTGCCTTCTATCAGTTTCTCCAAAGCAAGAAAACTGTGAAACAAAAGCAGGCAATGAAAATAAGAGCCAAGAGAAAAGACAGATAGATTTGATTGCTAAAAACTTTAAGCCCTCTCTACATAAAAGTCATCATTGCAAAAAAACCCTCATGAGTAAGATGAAAGGTTATGAGCCACAGAAGGATTTGCAATAAACAACTAGACAAGGATTCAAATGCATGACTACTTAACAAGGCATTTCAAATTAGTGATAAAAGAACAGAATTTTCAGTTGCAATCAGGGTCTGGGATATGCCCAGGCAATTCATCAAATAAATGCAGGAGACAGGTAAACACGTGAATGATTTTCTTCCTTTCTTAGCCAAAGACCTAAAAGCCTGAACTGCCAGACAGCATTTGTTTACCCATTGTTTTGGTAAATATATTTTTTCCTTTTAAAACTGCCTTGATTGAGTTATAATTTACATAAATGACATAAATGTTCAGCAGTCAGCTGGCTTACTTTTTATACAGTTTTTACATCCATGTAACCACGCTCAGATCAAGATATAGAACATTAACTGCCTCCAGAAGCTTCTCTAGTGCCCTTTCCTAGTTAACACTCCCCTTCAAAGAAGAAACCATCATTCTGACTTCTACCTCCATAGTTGTCTGTTCTTGAACTTGATTTTAAAAAATGGAATTTTACGGAATATACCTTTTCTGTACCTCTTGCCTTTTGCTCAACAAAATACCACATAACTGCTACTATCAGCGATATCTTGCTGTTTTCTTTTTAAACTTGCTGTGTGTTTTGCATGCTCCTGCAGACGGACATTAGGAATGCTCAGGATGGCCCTGGTATGAAAAGATCTGCTATGAAAATTCTTGTACATGGTGGGCATGTATATTCAATCGTCTTAGACATAAACCTTGGAGTGGGTTGCCTGGGTCATAGATTGGGCATACGTGTGGTTTTAGTAGATAATGCCAAACTGTTTTTCAGAGTTATTACACCAAGGATGGGTGCTCAAGCCTTTTGAAATAAAGTCTTGTGCTCTTTTTAGTCATAGAAAGTGAAGACTGAATGCTCCTTCTTTTTCTCCTCCCTCCCTCCCTTCCTCCCTCCCTCCCTCTCTCCCTCCCTCCCTCTCTCCCTCCCTCCTTCCTTCCTTCCTTCCTCATCTCTTCCTTTCTCTAACTCTCCCTCTCATCCCATGTTTCCAACCTTTAATCTCTGTGTTCCACACCCCCCCACCCAGCCACAGCCCCTCCCCTCCCCTTCCCACACCATTTCAGACCTATTGCAGCTGGGAGATGCTTCTGGCATGAGCAAGCCTGTAAACAAGATTCTGAGCACCTCTCATCAGCAGCTGTCTAATTAGAGGCACCATTTGCAGTCCAGCAAAGCCCGCACCAGCCTCATGTGCCTCATGGAGCTGTGCTGCAGCCAGTCATTGCCTCCAGCTTCCAGTGAACAGAAGGGCGACAACATCTGTATCGGGAGTGATGCGAAGGCCCTCACCCAGGAGGCCCTCTAGACCTGGAACGTGCTGTGGGAGCCAGCAGGGACTCTCATGAAGTGGGCCATCCCTTACTTACTCCCTGGCAGCTCCTCGGCTCCTCCTGTTGCCTGTCTCTCTTGCCCAAGGGAGACGGCTTAGTTTCTGCTGCAGGAGCTGGGTCTCTGTCCAGTATGTACTACTGAAATGGGAGAACAGGGATAAAATGCGGTGTGGAGCACAGATGCTCAAACATGCAAACACTGAGGTACGTTGCAAAGTCCGTTGGTTCCTAATGATGAAAGGACCAAAGTCTCCAAGTGATTCCCTTTTCCAGTGGAGAGACGATGAAGTCTTTCCTCACAATAATATTCCTCTCACGTGTGATTCAATATGCACGTATTTAACTCTCCTTGGCAGAGGCCACATGCCAGGCAGTGGGAATTCAATGGTGAGCAAAACAGAAGTGGTCCCTATTGTGATGGTCCCACTCTTAGTCATATACTAATCAAGCAATCGGTCTGCTATTCACTTGGTAACTGTTTCACGCTGGAAAGGGATGGAGAGAGTATGAAGGAGTTATGAGAGCAAATTCCAAGTGTCTTGAAGGGGGTTCGGGGTGTTAGTGTCACTGCGGAGTGACAGTCACTGTCTACAGGATGAGTGGGTGTTGGGAGGTTGGAGGGTGATGAACCAGTTGCCCTAGAATGAGGCCGCCATTGCACTGGGAGAGAAAGAGCCAGAGTTTCAATGGGCACTAGAAGTTACTAATCTCCCTGGTCACTCCCATCAGAATTTCAAAGGGTCGTGAAGGTTTTTACTGGTTTCATCTGTTGGGGCAGACAAAAGAGAAACATGGTCTAGCAACTATTATTTTTGAGCATTTAGTATGCCCATGAACTGAAGGTATTTTTGTACTTAATCCTTACACTCATCTTTTGAGGTTGGCCCTCTTATCCCTGTTGTATGGAAGTGGAAACCATTGGTCTACTAGCAGGCTTGATGCCAGGTTTACAAAGGATTCCTGTGTTTTGTGGGAGCATCAGGCTTGGCTTTCTTCTAGCAGCAAACCTACTGTCCTCACCCGAAGAGGTTCCCAGGGCCTGCTGCTTTCCTCAGGCTGTGTCTGTTGGTCCTGACCTTACTGAGCCAACCTTTTGAGTAATGTGCACCCCAGGGACCTGGAGAGCCCAGGAATGACCTGAGGACTCGTGCCCTGTCTACCAGGAGCCAGCACAGCACAGCTCTGGACATTCGGCAAGATGTCATCCAGTGGCAACACCCGTGTAGCAAGCATGAGTTTACTCCACAAATTTCAGGCTAAGAAATATTTCAGAAAATGTTCTTTTTCTGAAGCAAATGGAATCTGGCTTCTTGGACCATCTCCCTAAGGTCACCAGAGAGCTCAGAGCGACAGAATCAGTACAGAAAATATTGCTGTAGCTCTGTTCTTTCTTCCCCCCAGGCCCATTCTTCCCAGCGCCCTCTACGGCATTGGGTGTGGCGGGGGGGGGGGGGTATGGATCTCCTTCCTTCCCAGGAGTTCCACTGAAAAAACAAGAAAAATATTCATTCATTCACTGTCGGGGCAAGTGAAAATCAGCCCTCCATTTCAAGGTAACACAAGCAAAATAATACACTACTGGGTACATCCTAATGAGCTTAGGGGAGAATCGAGTTACTGTATGTGTGTGTGTGTGAGTGTGTGTGTGTGTGTATGAGGGAGAGAGAGAGGATAGCGGATGAAAGAAAGTACTCTAAATATAAATACCAATTGCCTCAGCATATTGGGATTTGAGATGAATTTTAGTTCTTTCCTTATACTTTTCTCTATTTTTCTAAATTTTCTAAAACTGATGTATATTATTACTGTAGTCAGAAAGGAAACAGAAGTCCATCCACCCACCTTTCCTTCCTTCCTTCCTTTCTTCCTTCCTCTCTCCCTCCTCTCTTTCTCTCTCATTTTTATTCATGTCTGTATAACTGCAGGCTGCCTTAACTGAATACAAGCTCCTGAAAAAGATTTTATTTATTTTATTTTTAGACAGAGGGGAAGGGAGGGAGAAAGAGAGAGAAACATCAATGTGTGGTAGCCTCTCACACGCTCCCTACTGGGCACCTGACCTGTGGGTCCCCAAGCGTGTCAGGGGCACAACCCAAGCATATGCCCTAACTGGGAATCGACCTGGCAACCCTTTGGTTCTCAGGCTGGCGCTTAATCCACTGCGCCACACCAGCCAGGGCTCCCACTGCACTCTGTCCTTCTGTCTAACTGCCAAGAGCGGCCACTATTACAATCACTAACTTTCCTCCCACCTCACCTGGAAACCACCATCGAGAGAGGATTTCTTAGGGCTACACGGGTCTCACTCAACCAGGAGGAGGGAGAGAGACTACTGGGACAAAGGGGTCAAAGATGCCACAGTGCTGGTTCTGCAATTTTCTGTGTTTTGACAAGAGTAATTAAGTTCTAATTACTGACAATAATTATGTCCAGGCCCACAGTGGGAAGCTGTTGGGTTGTGGCCATGGCGGATTTCAAGGATCTCTACTTGGACTGTGCCTCTTCTGGAGCAGTCTGGGCCCTGGGGGTCTCTGGCAAGAAAGGCTGGACCTAGAGAGGAAGGGGGAGAAGGGGAACAGAATTCCAGGTAGGAGCGAGAGCCGCAGGGGACTACGCTAGTGGCTAGAGCACCCGCCTGTGGAAAGAACACCAACCTCAGTGGCAGGAGGCCCAGATCTGCTGCCAACTTGCTGTGCAAATGTGGTCCTTTTAGGGCCCTTGCGGTACAAACGCAGACTTTCTTAAGCCTTGATTTTCACATCTATAAAATTTCAATAACACAGAGCCCCCCTCACAGGCTTCTTGTGAAGTTTGAATGGACAGTTCTAGAAGAGAGGACTTCAGTGGGGTTTGGGCCTCCCAGCACTCTTCCCACCTTCCTTGGGCAACTAAACTTCCACTTCCACCTAAAGAACGGCCCCTCCCCCACCCTCTGTTCACCCGCCTAGGTGGGACCATTCAGCCGGATCAGGTGGCCTGGCCCCAGCCAATCAATGCACCCAGCTCCACAGCCCTGCGGTTCTCACAGGATGAATAGGTGTGTGCATGCAAATCCAGCCACAGAAGCCAAATGGAAACTGTGTGTACCCAAGGTAAGGCCACTCAAGCAAACTGAAATATCAAGGTTTGTTTTTTTTAAACATAAGACACAAAGTATATTAATTCAAAGTAGGAAAACGGCCTCTTCTGAAGTAGTTTGGTAATTCATGACCATAAGAAGGTCTCCTTGTGGAATGCCTTTGGTTTTTAAAAAGCATGAATACAAATTAATTATTGCTTAGAGACACAGCCTTCTAAAACATTGGATCCCTTGGGGAAAACAGCTGTGGGGACCTTGGGTGTTACAAAGGATGAGATCCTCCCTAATTCCCTCTGGCTATCTAGCCGTTTATGAGCATTGTGAGCCTCCTGGGAGGCAGAGAGGAGGGTCTGAGGATGAGAGAGCATCATTCAACAAGCCTGAAAACACACTGCATTGTCAGGCCCAGGAAGGAACGGCGAGGCAGAGGTAGCGCCTTACTGGGCTCTTTCCATGAGTTTTCTCATTGAAGTCGCACAAAAACCTGACTGATAGGGTGACTGTGGACATTTTACAGATGGGAAAGCAGAGGCCTGGAGAGAAGAACTTCCATAAGGCCTCCCATCAGAGAGAGCAGGAGGGTCCAGATTGGAGGGCAGTGCTTCAGAATTTTAAAGGCAGGTGTGCCCAGCACCAGGCACAGCTGTGAGCAGCCCCGAAGCAGCAGCCACAGCCGGTGCAGCCGCTGTCCAGACCCCTGAACAGCAGTTCAGATGCTTTGTCGGAGCCAATAGTCCCAGCTTCGGACATTCCTGAGTCACCAAACTCTTGACATGGGCGGAAGCAGCATCCCCGTGGACAGGCTGTTTCTGCAGAGTTATTGGCAGTGTTCTAGGAGCCCCAGACTGACGGCTCCTGCTCCGACCTTCCCGAAGATCTGGAATATCCTACTGCTTTGTTTAAAAGACTTCCTGCTGAAATCATCTGCCATAATCTCTGCTACCTGCAACTGACTCCTGCCCAGGTCAACTCCTGACCTCACTTGTCCAACATCCTTCTCTTTCTGAGGAATGGAGGAAGAGGAAACAGCCCAAGTGAGCACCGGAAAGCAAAGCAGAACTCTTCCATGAGTGTGGTTTTCATTTTTTCTCCACTGGGTTCCATTTTCTTGCCCTGGGATAGCTATGACTGGAGTCAGCTTGGGGCTGTGGATTCTACCCCTTCCTTTTTCCATTTTGTTGCAGGAATGCTCGCAGAACATATTTATTTAAGGCGCAGTGATGAATCTTCTTTCTCAGATGCATTCTAATTACAAATTAGCATTTAGGAATCCCTTGCACATTTCCCAGGGCTTAGCAAAAATGTTTCTGCTACTATACCACACCAGGCTCTGCGGAGTAGGGCCTCAGAACTCATGGGAGGAGGCTAAACATTTGTGTGGCTACAAATGTTTAGGAGCCCCTGCTGGGGCTCTAAAGGAACTGCCAGCCCCGGCTCCAGCTCCTCCCTGCTGAAAGGCAGCTCAGTGGTCTGCAGCCCCCAGGCCTGGAGAAAGCATTTCACATTTATCTCAGTTCTCCATAATACTCTGCAACCACAGACATCCAGCCACAGAGCCCTTCAAGAAGGTGTTATTTGTGGACTTGACTGTAACATTATGATGAAAATAGTACCCACTTCATAAAGTTATAAGAATTCAATGAAATGATGTGTGTGCTTCACTGAAAAAGGCTTCAAGCAAGAGGAAGTTCTGTATAGGCATTCACTATTGTCATTGTTTATTTAATTTATGAGGTGGACATTATCACCCCATTTCACATTTCGGGACTCTGAGGCTCAGAGAAGCAAAATAACTTATGTAAGGTTTCCGCAGGCACTTCCTGTCTGTCTGACAAAGCGTCATGCTACTTCCCGGCCCAGCTTGAATGCCTCCTTCTTCATGACGCTCTCTCATACACACACGCACTAGGCACACAGGCATGTGCACATGCATGCGCACTCACGCATGCACTCACACACATGCACACTCACACGCTCCTGGTTAGATGGCCTGCTTTCCCTCACTACATTTGTACTTCTCATACGACTCAACACATTTTGCCCTTTACAGTTAACTAGGGTATGAACACTGGCCCCTTTTATAAACTGCAAGGTGCTACACTATAAGGACCCCGTATTCTAATGTTTGAATTTGCTCCAGTGACAAGAATAGTGTCTTAATAATGACAAGAAACATAGCAGGTGCACATGGATTTGCAGTTTGTAACAACCTTTCATTTGCATCCAAGCATTCGGTTCCCGCCCTCTCCCAGGAATTAGATATTGCTCCCCACACCTTACAGTTAGGAGCAGAAGCCAAGAGATATGATGCCACACAGTTCGTAGGAGGCAGAACTGGGGTCTGAGCCTCCATCTGACACCGGAGTTCATGGTTTTTTGAATAGACTACTGTTACTTCATTAAGAGGCTTGGTGTGGAATGGGCTGGAACTGGGCAGAGTGGAGTGCAGAGGAGTGGGATGGGGTAAATGGACCGGAGAGCTGAAGCCCCGTGGGAGAGGTGTGGGGAGAACAGTGTGTGCAGACAGAACACTGCATCATCGCACTCGGCAGGCAGAGAACAGTGCATCTGGACTCCTGGACCACGTTTCTGTAAGAAAACCAGTTGTCTTTCCTTTTATTCAAGTCTGTTGTAAGAGTAAGATGAGGGGGGAATCTAGAGAATGTTGAGGAACAGGCAGAGCTCTCTAGAAACACAAAGGATCGGTCACGTATTCCCAGGAGGATGACAGGGCTTCAGGGTGACCTCCCAGCCGGAATGTCCTGACCTGGCGATGCTGACGTCGGAGCATGGAGAGCAAGCAGCCATCCCCTTCCCTCCCGGCAGATGCAGTGCTCGTTTCTCCTTCTCTCCACGGAGCTCAGATGTGTCACAGCAGAAGACAAGGGCCAGGCCCGCCAGGCTCAGGGCAGCCTGAGAGGGACTGGGTCTCTGAGACGAGCCTGCACCAGGTTTCTGGCAGGTCAACAAGAGGCAGGAGACCCAATGGGGATGGTGCTGAGTCTGAGGGGAGCCCATGCAGGTTCCATGGCTCATGGTCAGCACCTGGGCACCCTGAGCAAAAGCAGGAAGGATCCCCTTCACAGAAATAGGTTTTGTTGTACACTTAAAACTCCATTCTTTGATCATTTTTGTGCTGGAAAAGACTGGCACTCTTTTTTCAAAGTACCTTGCCACAGGCAGGAATCAGGCTCCAACAAAGTTCTTAGTGACATCGACTCAAACGGAGGCACAGGGCCAGAGCAAGTCTAGGAGGAAAGTTTCTCCGATGCCAAGTCACTGGACACCTCACTGGCAGTTGGTTGAGCTTCAGGATTGACCAGGCTGCTCTTCTGGGTGGAGGTTAGAGTGTTGCCATCTTCAGGAGCACTGGGTCTGCTGTCTGTCCCTGACCCCACCAAAAAAATAGAGACCTGGTGCCCTCTGGACTCAAAACAAGCTGTGTCCTGGCTTCCCAATGGATGGGATGTGTGCATGGGAGGATGCAGGCTGGGGAGGCCGGCCTGAGCTACATGCAGGCCCACGGCATTCAGACGGAGCCTGGGGTGTGATCACACCAAGGTCTCACATCAGTTCATTCTTCTTATTGTTTACTTCCCAAACATGACAAAGAAAAGACTGCTCCTGACTTGAAGGAACATGCATGAAACAGACGTGTAAATCATTTATTATGTTCTGTGAGCAAAGTGCCATGTCACAGGCAAGCACATCATTGTGAGGGTTCGGGGGAGAAGCATGCTCATCAGGTTGGGGCGTGAGGGAGAGCTTCCAGGAAGAGAGGAGACTTAGCCTGAATGCCATAGAATAAGAATGAATCCACTAGATGAGTAAGAGAGGGAAGGACATCTGGGGAAACGCTGAATGTTCTCAGCGTGTATTTGCCAGGACTATATGCTGTGCCACGCGCTCTGCGAGGGACTGGGGACACAGCAGTAAATGAAATAAACATGGTCCCTGGCATCACAGAAATTGCACCTAACTGCTTCACCATAGACACGAACATAAATGCCTGGTTGGCATTCCTAATAGGAAAAAGAATCTGAGAGAGATTTATTCTATAGAAGCTGGTAGTGAGGAATTGAAGGAGGGTCAAAGAAAAGCTGGTATCAGGCCTGGTGGGGGTACAACCAATGGCTGCTCTCTCAGGACTTGAACCCAAGTCTGAGGGAATAGAGTGGTGTGATAAGGCAGCAGGTTGGTGGCTGAGTCCAATGAAAGAGCTGTACCTCTGAGTCTTTTTTGTAGAAACCACAACTTTACAACCCAAGGAGAGAAGGCAGGGTGGGTAAATGGAAGGTGAATCCCCAGGTACTCACTTGACAATTACTGAAGCAGAAGAAATTCTTTGTTAGAAGGTGAAGCACTATCTTGCCTCAGTGACCATGAGGCAAGGAAAGGATGACCCTTCAGCTAAAGGTCATGCGGTGATCTGTATCAAGGGAGGAGGAACTAGTGGGGGCCAGCAGGTGGCAGGGATGGAGAGGGCAGCCATGGGTGAGACCCTAATGAGGCATCCTCAGGGACCCCTGGAGACAAGGATAGAAGGCTCTGGATAGAGCTGAGCTACTGTAGCCTCCATGACAGGAACTGAGCCAGGGTAACAATGGTGATGTGCTCCCAGTGAAGTCACAATACGCCAGCTTAAGGGCCACCACCTTTTGTCCAGGGAGACTCCCTCTCGAAGGCCAGAACATCAGGTCTAAGGCTGAGATCCCTTCAGAGACGGAATGGCCAAGAAAGTCAAGTGAGCCTGCCTGAGCAGCATGCCCGGGTCATCCCAGGCCAGGGCTCTCTCCTCCAGCCATGGCAAAGGAGGACTGGCTCACTTCGCTGGCTGTGCGGCTTCCCTTGAATGCCCATTTGTGACATGACTTCTGTTATCACAACAGAAAACAGACGGTTATGGCTGATCTCCTTGGAGACAAGCGGATTGCAAATATTTCCACGGGGCAGCAAACTCTCCCTTTCAAAATGGCGCAGAAGAAAAACCAGGGCTCAGTGTCGGGTACAGAAAGGAACTCTATCACAGACTTTGAGAGATACGTGGATAAAAGGCAAATACCCTCTCCTATATCAATCCTCCCCCCCTTAACCTCCACACTCTTCCTCCCACTCCCCCATCAAAACATCTCATCTCTTTTTATTACCTGTGAGCCCTCTCTATCCCACCCAATCTCACCACCAACTGGCCTCATGGTGTTGGGCTGGGCTGGCCCCAGAATAAACCAGAACTGCTCACTGCTCCCTGCCAGGCCTTTTTCTGGAAGCATAGGCCTTGAGCCCCCAGGCAGGAACCAGGCAGTAAAAGGAGAGGTCTGAGGGAGGTGGTTTGGGGCCTCCCACCCTGGGGTCAGCTTATGACAGAGTATTTCCTGTAGGCAAAGGCAACCTGGGAGGGAGGCAGCTGAAGAAGGAGCCCAAGGGCAGGATGGGTGGGAGGAGGCGTAGCGAGGCTGCAGCATCCAGCCGTCTTCGGCAAGGACAGGGAAGCTAAGCTCAGAGAGGCTGAGTGACCCTGCCACAAACACTGCGCAGCTCCTCAGTGGCAGAGTGGACTGCGAACCAGGTTAGATTTCAGTTCCAAGCCCAGGCTGGAAATGGCATCATGCCCACAACAATAACCTCAGTTAACATTTGTTTAGCATGCACTGTGTGGTGAGCCCTGCTCCAAGCACATTCATTCATGTGATTCTCACCACCGCTTACATAATCCTCACCACAAACTGCGAAAGAAACATTGCTATTCTACTTCGCAGGGACTCGTATTACACCCATTTTATAGATGAGAAAACTGAGGTCGCCTAATTAGTGGGAGATAACACCAGGATTCAAATCTAATGTAGTTCCAAAACTCATATTTTTAACCCCTGTGCCATAGTGACTTTCTAGTTTTGCTCATGATCAATAATCCTGTCACTAAGCCCTTCCTGGAGAAATGTGCACAGGACAACGCCCAACTCATCAAGGCAAAGTAACCCTTGATTTTATTAGCTGGAACCGGAGCTGAGAATCCAAAGCAGAGTCCTCTGGCAAGGTGGCCGAAGCAGCGCACAGCAGCCTTTCCCCCGAGACAGACTTAAATCCTTCTCACCTCAAGGAGGCATGAGGCCACCTCTACCTTAGTAAAAGCTGTGCCTCAGATTTTACGAGTACGAAGAAGGGGCAGAGCCCGTAACTGGCAGTCCAGAGTACGGCAAGGGAAAACGGACACTTGCAAAGGGACTCGAACTTGGCCCGGCAGCAGTTTGGACTCAGGTAGAGAAACATCAGGGAAGGAGGTCACGATTAGCTGCTTGCTGATCCCATCCCAGAATTGTTTAGATCTTTTCGTGGGCAACTGCCCTAGGAACTCCGTTCTCCAGACTAAATGAGAAACCAGTGTGCTTGAGTCTGGACTCCAGGCTGACAGGACAGAAGAGGTGAGATGATGCTGAGTGCTCTGAATGTTCAACTTTGACTCACTGAATTCACCTTCATAGCAGTCCGGCTTGAGGTGGGAGTGGCCCCAGCTGTGGGGGCCACAGAGCGTGAGCATGTGGCCCAGAGGGCAGGACAGAAACGGGGGGCCCCTGGAGACATGCAGACACGAGATTCTGAGAGCAGTGCATGCTCACTCGGTCCCAGGGCGTCTGGGACTCTCTTCTCAGAAAGTTTGAGAGAGACAGGGGAAGAGACAGAATGAATTATCTCACTGACACGAAAAGCTCTGACCTTTTAATCTGGCCTTCCGAAGAGAAAATGGGCTGCGCTTCAGAGTTTCTTGGAGTCAATGACCCTGAATACATTCCCCGAAACAGACTCTCATAAATTTCTGTGTGTACAAGTTAAGAAGATAATGAAGTGCTGAAATTCAGAAAACCAGCAATTCTCGACAATTAAAAGACCCCAAATGCATTCAGCTCAGACTCACCTCTTTTGGGCCCAAAGCCTTTCCTCCCATTCTCACTCATTCTCATAATAATCCAATCAAAACAGTACTCCCTGAGCATATTTTCCTGTCCAGTTCAAGGAAATCCCCAGAGAGATATGAAATACATAAGGGAATGGGGCCCCTACTCTCAAAGAACTTAGACCAGGGGCAAGGCAAATTCAATTAGTTACCCACCAATATTGTTAGGTGCTAAAAATATAACAGTGATCCAGGTAAATGCAGTGCTTACCAATGCTTAGATTTAGGTTAACATCTATGAAGCTATTGAAAAGAGGCAATAAGCAAACCCAAAGCTAAACTCAGGGTCCCAGATAAGTGGTAAGGACAGGAAAGAAGCTGAAAACTTCCACTGACTGGAGTGCCTGCCATGGACCAACACAGCGAAGGATGCTGTGCACACACCCTATCGCTGAGTTCCGCAAGGAAGGGGTAGAGAGCGTGCCGACTGGTGAGGACGTTAACCGAGGGGCCCAGGACCCCATAAAGAGTGTGAGGACAACTGAGACTTGAGCCCAGGTCTAACTCCAAGTGTGTGTTCTTTCAGCCCCCGTGGAGAGGCTACACTATGAAGACATGCTTCAGGTACCAGATCCCGAGCCCAAGGACTTGACTGGCTCCCAGGTTTGTGGAGCCAGCTACAGCAAATTTCTCATTGGTTACCGAGGTTCACTGAAACGGACACGACTCATCACAGATTGCTTTGGAGAAAGCCTCTTGCTTTAGAGAATTCCTGTTCCTGGATCCCTCTGGGAAAAATGGAAGAGCCAACCTCCCCCTGCCCATTTGCTCCTGGTAAGGGCCAGTTTTAGTTTCCTAGGGTTGCCGTCACAAATTACCGCAAACTTAGAGACTTAAAATAGAAGTCTACTGTCTCTCAGTCGTGGAGGCCAAAAGTCCAAAATCAAGGTGTCAGCAGGGCCATGCTCCCTCTGGAGTTTCTAGAAGAGAAACCTGCCTCTTCCAACTTATGGTGGCTCTCGGCCTATGATGGTGTGTGGCAGCATAACTCCAGTCTCTGCCTCTGTCTTCACAGGGCCATCTTCCCTGTGTTTCTGTGTCTTCTTCTAGTTACAAGGACACCAGACATTTAGGGAGCAACCCTAAAGGCAGGATGATCTCACCTTGATATCATTAACTATATCTGCACAGGCCTTATTTCCAACTCTGAGGTTCTGGATGGACGTGAGTATTTGGGATACTATTCAACTCACTACTAGACCCTATCAGCTACTTCTTTTTTTCACAAAGACAGCTAGATGGTGACCATCTCGAAATAGCCTTTCCTGAGCTTTATGTTGGAGTGTGAGAAACAAAGGGAGAGGACCTGCCCCCCCTGACCTGAAACCCATGTATGATGTTGTGTGAATTTTGGTTGTAACAATTGGGGATATTTGCTGCGAGATATTACTTGTGTATTAACCTCATCATTTACCAACCATGTGACCTTAGATACTTTAACTTTTCCAGGAGCTCCCTTTCTGAGATAAGAAACGGAGGCTTAGGGACGTTTAGAAGTAGCTAATCACCCACCGAAGATTTTTGTTATCTCTTGAGTAGTATAAATTATTGCTTAAAAGTGGTCACCAGCCAAAGGTTCCATTAAGTGCTCCTTTCATCCAGTCAGGGCCTTGCGACAAGGCCTTCCTGATGTGCCAGCTCCAGGCAGTGTTGGTTAAGAAGTGGTTATACCTCCTCCATCCTCACTCCCCTGTTTGCAGACGGAGTGAAGGGGGCTCTGAGGGCCCAAGAGAGAGCGGGGCCCCAACATGGGCAGAGTCTTGAGTCCCTGAGTCACCACATGGAAGGCCATGCAATAACAAGAAAAACAAACAACAGCTTATTGAGTAAGAAATAGCTATCTGATACAATGTCACTTAGACGTGGGGCCTTACGTGTCACAGCACGTGCTCTCACTCTAAAGAATGCCCTACATGAAGTCCTGGAAGGGGGGGCTGAAACACAGCTATAATCTCCCTTCGAGCTCCAGGTTCTTCCAGCCACACTTTTTTGTTCTAAGATATGAAAGGAAGCAGGATCTGGATTCGGGCCAGACTCTCCATCCCAGAATTAAGACAAGCAGTTGGCTGGAATACAGCCTATCTTAAATCTCTCAGGAAATTGAGTTTGATGGAAGCTGTGCAGAAACGCAAGTAATACTGGGAAGGCAGACTGGGGTGAGCACAGGGCCAACCTTGGAGGGAAATCTCCAGTGGGATGGGCAACTCCCCGGTTTCTGCAAAGGGAGGGGTGTCTTGGAGATGTTGAGTGACCTCTTTCAGACTTATCACTTCCTCGTTTTCCATGAAACCAACTCAACACAGAGCAAATCTCAAAGATGTTTTACTGTTCTTTTAATAAACCCAAGCTTTCCCCTGCCACAGAAATGGACAGGGCTAACATAAAGCCCCAACTAGAAATTCAAGCATCAGATATTAAAAGTCAACTGTTAGTGTTAAAAAGATAAAATAAAATTAAAAAAATGCTTCTTGTACAGTAAGTATATTCCTTTGAAAAGCCTTTGTAGTTTCCCATTATTGAAGTGGTGGTATTTTATTCAGCCAAACTTAAGAAATTTGAAGCCACTGCAGAATATCCAGAGGAAGTTCGCGGGTGGAATTTTCTGCCTGAGACTGAAGGCATGTTTGAGCAAATGCTTAGCATTTTGTTGTACACAGGAGGTCCCATCGGAGCTGCGGCTTTGTTAGGTGGTGGAAAGGCCTTTATTGCTGCATTTATGCCATGCACTATTCTTAGTTTTTTACGTTCACAGCACTGGGTTTGAAGTCTGGCCGACATGATGTTCAGGAATTCATCATGAGGTTTGATCTTTGGAACCCGAAAGAAACCCTGATCCAATCACCCTGGCTTCATCCCAAGGGAAAGACATTCACAAGGGATGATGACAAATGGGAAAACCCAGTAAAATTTTATTATTAGTTGGGCTTGTGCCCAAAGCACAGGCAGAGCCCTTGGGTCAATTAAACTGAAGAACGAAGAGGTGTTCAGCCAGAGCCTAGAAGGGATCTATCCAACCCCGTCGACCCAAACCCCACAGTTCATAGACGACAACGTTCCAGACTGGAGAGGGGAAGGAAGAGGACAGAGAGAGGAAACAAGTCACAGAGAGACCCTGTCGTTATGCTGGTGCTGCCCTTTGTATGTGCCATCACCCTACCCTGCCCACTAGCATCCCGTGTCTAATCAGGTTTCCAGAATTGACCCATCAGATGGAAGGTGGAAAGGAAAGCAATGATGGGGGAAGGGAGGCAAATCATTTGGACGCATCTCACACATCAAAAACCTACCTTCCCTCAAAACAAAGCCCTCTCTCTCACATGTATGTGCCCTTGGGAAAGCCATTGGTCCTTCTGCCTTGACTTCCCTCCGAGAATGGACATGGGCAGTGGAAGGAAGAAAATACACGGAGTTTCTAAAGAAATGCTCAGACTCAAGAGAGGCGCTGCCCTCCCCAGCTCAGATCAAAAAAGGGCCTGGAGACGAGCGGGGAGTCTGAGCTGAAGACGGAGGTCAGAGGGCGGCAGACAGAGAAAGGAGGATGGCGCAGTGAGGGGGGCACTGCTCTGAGGAGGAGGAGGAGGATCAGACAAGAACTGGAACAAGCACGGGAATTCCTGAGTCGGAGGAAACAAGCGCAGACTCACTCTGGGGCTGGAATGCAGGGCGGGATGAAATCCTCGGTGAGGCTAGGTATCCCAGGAATACTTGCCCCGACTGATTGGGAAGCTGCTTAGTTCCACAGCCTGACGCAAGCCAGGCCTGCTTTGGGGTCTAACTGGCCTGTCCCACAGGGGATCGGATCGAGGACATGGGGGCCGCGGGAGGCAGGCAGGTCATTACAGAGTCCAGGTGCCAACCTACAAAAGAAGTGGAGTGTGGCAATCACAGGCCAAAAAACTGCCAATACTTTCGACAATTGCCATCTGATTTAATTGTTCTGAGGCAGCACTGCTCAGCAGCGAATACACTTAGGAGGTTTGCAGAGAACCTGGATAGGGTGTTGGCTGCCGTGGAGTGATGAACAACTCCGTCAAAGCCAGGACGGAGCAGAGGGGGGCAGGGGACAGAGACAGCTGTGGAGAGACTTGCTGCCCTGCCCTATTGCTCCGGCAGAGACACTCCCAGGGCTCAGAGCTCAGCAGCCCCTCTTCTGGGCCCTGACTCCTCATCTCAAAGTTTATCCAAGGTCATTTTCATTCCGAGTCCTCTGCCCTGGTAGGGACAGCAGGGACAAGTAGGCTTCTGCAGGTCTTCCAGAGAGCAGGCCTGTGCATGGGCTTTTCTGAGAGCAGGGCTGTCAAATGAAGGTCCTATAACATAATAATAATTATTTATATTTACTGAATATTTATGATTTCTAAAGCGCTGCATGCATGCTTTCTAATGATTATCTTATTTAATCTTCTAAATAATCTGATGGATTCAGAACAATTATAAAGCCCATTGTTTTGATGAAGAAACCGAAGCTCATGTATATTAAATAACTTGTCCCCAAACACGCAGCTGGTCAGCAGCCCATCAGAAACTCATTCCAATGCCTATACCCCAGACTACTCAGCCATGATGCCAGGAACTTGAGACCTGATGAAAGCAGCTATTTGGGACCATTTCCTGGAGGAGGCACTTGGCTGCAAGTCATAGGTGGCTTGACTGAGAGCATCTTAATGCATAGGAATAATGACTGTTTGCTTAATAAAGTCAGCACCTCACCAATGAACATAAGGTCTCTGTCCAAAGTCTCCAAGTTTTCTTGGCTCTTCCCTTGTGGCTGAAAGAGACTGCCACAGCCATAAGCATTATATCCTACCTGCCCCATTTCTCTGTCCCCCTTCACAGTGAATCTCAAGTAATTTTCCATTCCCTCTGTTTCTTTTGCACCTCCGGCCCTTCCCCCTGGAACCCAGTCCAGTCAAGCTATTCTTTGCACCAACCCCACTGAAATTGCTTCTTTGAAGGTCACCAGTGACCTCCACTTGGCCCATGACCTCTGTCTGCTTTGCCCTTGACCTCTGTCCACTTCGCCCAATCCAACAGTCATTTCTCGGACCTGACACTTACTTAACCCACCAGTGGCATCTGATACACACACCAATTCCCTCCTTTGTGAAGCATGTTGTGACTTGGCCTCAGGATGCCACCCATCCTTGGTCCCCTTTCCATGCCATCTCAGCCCCCTCTGCTGGCCTCGCCTTATCTTCCAGAACCTCCAAACGCTGGTGTGCCTCAGGGCTCAGGAATGGGACCTCACTGCTCTGCATCTCCTAAGCCCTCCCAGGTAATGCCATCTAGCCGGGCTTTAACCACCACTTATAAATTCCTCACTCAGAAGCATGTCCCCAGCACCAAATTCCAGACCTAAATATAAACCCAACTTTCTGACACCTCCACTGAGATATCGCCACAGTTTATGTGTCCCAAACTGACCTTGTGATCTCACTTCCTTTCCCAAACCCAGTTCTTCCTCGGTCAGCCCTTCTCAGCAAGGCACAACTCTATGCTCTCAGTCACTCCTGTCTAACACACTGGAATCATCCTTGGCTTCTTCCTTTATTACCACGCTCCATGCAGATTATTAGAAAACCCTGCTTGGTCTACCTTGGAAATAAATGGATAATCAGACCACCTCTCACTATCTCTTCTAGTACCTCTCTGGTCCAGGCCACTGCCACCTCTTCCAGGGCTTGTCACAGGAGCCTCTTTCTGTTCCCTGTGTCTCACCTTTGGCCTGTTACAATACACTCTCTGAAGAGTGGCCAGAGTCACATTCTAAACACAAGTCACTCCTTAACTCTAAATATTTGTTCTTTTGCAAAACTTTGAATTCAGAGGGTGTGTATGTGTGTGTGTGTGTGCCCCAATATAAAACTTCTGTCTCACTGTCGGTCATGGTTCCAAACTTTGAGCCCTCGCTGACTCTGTTCCATCACTCAGATACGTTTTTAGTTTGTCCAATATGCCAATCATACCACTGCCTGAAAAACTTTGCCCTCTGCCTGGAATTCTCTTGCACTAGATATGTGCTCCCTCCTTTTTTTTAAAGATTTTATTTTTTATTTTTAGAGAAAGGGAAATGGAGAAAGAAAGAGAGGAAGAGAAACATCGACCATTTGCCTCCTGCATGCCCCCAACAGGGGACCTGGCCCACAATCCGGGCATGTGCCCTGACTGGGAATCGAACCAGTAACCTTTTGGTTTGCAGGACGATGCTTTAACCGAGCCACACCAGTCAGGGCTGCTCCTTTGCTTCTTTTCAATCTTTCCTCAGGGTTCACCTGATTGGAGAGGTCTTCTCTGGGCTCCTTATATAAAACAGTACCCCACCTCTACCCACCCTACCCCACTTCACTTTTTTTCATTAGGCTTCTCATCACTCAACATACTTTAGATAAATTTGTAACTAGTTTATTGTTGGCCTTTCTTTGGTATAATTCCATTGGGGTAGGGATTCTTCTGTCCTGTTCATTACTGTTTCTAAAGATCTTAGTTTTGTTCCTGGCACATACTGAGGAAGGACTCAATAAACAGTTTTCAAATGAATGAATTACACAACCCAAGCAGGAAGGAAGGTGGGCAGCTATAGAAAAGACCCTCTACCCATCCCACGCTGTCTTTCATCAGGGAAGCAGCCAGCAAATCTCCTCTTTCATTTCACTGTTCAGAAATGGGGTCTATGACCCTCTTTGGAGCAATGGTGGTCAAACAGGAATTCTGTTGTCATAATTCTGTTGAATTATGATTCGTGACGAGGGTGTGGAGGAGAAGCTGTCCACCTGGTGCCTAAGCACAATGAGGCTCTACTAGCCAGGCAGAACTGGGGGTACAAAGGGGGAGGCGGTTAGCAGGTAACTAGCAGGACACCGACCATGACCTCTGGTTATCAGATGTGCTCAGGCTGAGAGAGGAGGCCTCTGCTCTAAGGGGCATGCAGTGCGGAGGCCGAGGCAGCTCAGCAAGGCTGAGTGACTCATCCAAAACCACACAGCCAGCCAGCAGGGGAGCTGCTGTTCTGGGTCGGCGTCTACCCTTCTACACTCTGCAACCTTGATCACTTCCTGTCTATGAACTTGAGCTTCCTCAACTTTTAAAAGGAGGATCCCACCGCCTATTGGGAATAATGCAAGGACTTGATAGTGGAAAGGACTAAGATACAATTTGCAAATCTTAGAATTACTCTCTGATTCAGATTTATTGGAGATAGAATCTTTGTCAGAGCTTTGTCCTTCTTTGAATAAAGAAACTACCGTTCCATCAGAGCCAGTTGTCTTTCTTAAACATTTATAAAGTATATAAAAGTCTGAAATCCTTGGACTTGAAGTCTGGACATTTCAGTTTGATTCGAGCTCTAGCTGGCTGACTGGGTAAATTACTTCAACTCTCTGAACCTGAGTTTTAAAACTGCAAAATGGAGATATTGATACCTATCTCATAAGATTGCTGGGATTACTAAATTAAAAAATATGTATATAATGTGGTATGAAATGAGCAATAATAATAGTTCAATTAATCTTCAATGCCCACAATATCCCACCATATTATAACCCTTTGCGGGAGAGAAAGGGCTGGTTAACTTCTATTCTAGTCTCTCTTTACCATGTCTGTCTTATATTCTCAGCCCTCAGGCGCCAAATCTCATCAAATGTTATCCTTCCTAGACATGGGAGTGAGGCACTCCCCCAGGACTTGATCCTTCTCATGAAGAGGCGGCAGGCGAGCCCTGTCCCCCATGCTGGGTATTCTCCACGCTGGGAAGGAAGCAGCTGACAGCAGAGAGGAGTCAGGAGCCGAAAGCGCATGTGCTGGGCAGAGCTCCATGCCTGGGAGATCCGAATCCACGTCTCACTGCGTCTGGCATCAGATCGGAAGCCTTCGTATCTGCCTTCCTCAGCTCCTGGCTCCAATTCAGGACAGGCCCCAGCTCCATTTTAAACTGCGGCTATATTTAAACAGCTACATTTTAATAGCAGTTTGGTTGCTTTATCTCAGGGGAGAGCAACAAATTCATATCCTGAAATGTTTAATGAACATTTTCATGTGAGGCGCTGCTCAAAGTTCTGGGGATAAAGCTGTGAATAATAATAGACAAAGTTCCTGTTTTGATGAAGCTTTTGTGGTAATAAATTTTAAAACAATTAATTTAGTGCAGTCGCTTCAGCTCGATGTAAGTGCTGTGAAGAAAATTAAGTAAGGTAATGTGACAGGGCGACAGAGGGTGGGGGACGGGACAGTATTAGCCAAGGCAGCTCAGGGAAGCGTCGTCTAAGGAGGCACACTGGAACCAAGGTAGGCAGATACGCTTGGCAGGTATTACTCTTCTTGCAAACATGGGCAGACCTCGCTGTGTGCAGCAGTGCGGGATCATGAAAATGGCCTCGCGAGCCCTGGCCAGGTGCCTTGGTTGGAGCGTCATCCCACACACCAAAAGGCTGCGGGTTCGATTTCTGGTCAGGGTGCACACCCAGGCTGCAGGTTCCACCCCTGGGCGGGATGTGTATGGTGCATGGGACACAACTAATTGATGTTTCTCTCTCGTGTCAATGTTCTTCTCTCTCTCACTGTCTCTCCCTTCTCTAAAACTCAATAAACATGTCATCAGGTAAGGGTTTAAAAAAACAGGCTTTGCACACTCAGCAAAGGGAAAAATTATGACTAACCCTTGACCTTGAAAAATGTTTGTCAGAACGTTACTATTACTGTCACTTGTAAACCTATAAAGAGATGAAAAAATACAGCTAACACAATAGTCCTATGTCCCTTCCCATGGGCCTCCCTCTGTGACAGGTTGTGTTTCTGCCCTGCCCCCCACCCCGCACCAGCCCCTTAGGTGTGCTGAGCACAGTGGGATGAGAGAGGGAGGGATACGTATACCTCCCAAGCAGTTCAAGGCCTAGCACTTGGTTCACCATGTTTCTCTTTCCAGTCCCAACAGGGGCTGCTCTGTCAGCTCCCGATGTGAGATCACGTAGAACAGAGAGGCAGACCAGCCCTAGGGCTCTGGTGAAGTGAATGGGAAACAAATACTTACTGTCCTAAGTCAGCAGCTCTTAAACTTGAGTGGTACTGAAAAACACCCCGAGGGCTCAGGGAAGCCAAGACAGATGGGCCCCATCCACTTAGCTGCTCGTTCAGTGGGTCTGGGGGAGAGAGAGAGTCTGCCTTTCTAACAAGTCCGTAGGGGATACTGAGGCAGCTGCTCCATGGGCCCCGCTCTAAGAATCGCTGCTCTAAACCGCTAAGGTTTGGGGGTCCACTGGCACTAGCTGTGATTTAGCCGACACTGACCTGCACGGAGCAGACAGAGTAACCCAGTTCCGTGCAGAAACAGGAGACAGTGACCAGGCGGAAGGCACTTCAGCCTTTGGAATGAGGCAAACTGGAGTTAAAGGCCCCCCGTGCGCTTATCATGCAATAGGCATTCGCCAAGATTCATGAAGATGAGCGAGGTCCCACTCTCAAAAGTTGATACCCGCTGGAATGTTTCTCTAGACTTAAAAAAAAAAAAAAATGGCTCCCAAATTACACCTATCACCCAACAGGTGACACGATTCCTTTAAGTGACTAGACACTGAATCAAGACAGCCGCTTGAGTATTTCTCCCAGAAATGTAAAGTCCGGTTGAAGATATTCTAGTTATTTATCTAGTTTACTGAATTGCTGCTGTTAAAATAACAAAAGAGCCAGAGGAAAAGAGAGAAATGAGAGGCTCTGAGAACTCCAGTCCCACAGGGGACAGGACAAGCTGTGGGTTCCAGTCGTCCGCCCCACCCATGAGGCCACTGCCCAGGCTCTCCGGAGGGCAGAGGACAGACACCGGCATCCCCTGCAGCCGCGTCACAGCCTATCTGGCCCCTCTCTCGCCTCGCAGTGGCTCTGCATCCTGTCTTCTCCCCGTTTATAACCTGCTCAGCCCTCCACCGCCCCTGACCATCCCCAGTCTTAGTCCCCCTTCTCCCAGGGCTGGCTCTCCGTGTAACCGTCTCTGGTGCGTCACGTTAGCTTCTGACTCTCAAGTACTGCGCTTGTAAGAGGGCTGGGCATGCGCCAAACTCTCATCAGCTGTTGGGTGGACAAATAGGTGGTAGAATGGAATAGCTGTTAAATATATGAGCTTAGGAATCAGGCAGAATGGTTTGGCATCCCCGGCCCATCTCTTACTCTCTGAGCGATTGTAGGGAGCTGATAAAGTTTTCCACACCAGTTTTCTCATCTGAGAAATAATGCATGCATCATGAAGTAGAATATTCAGTAAATACCGGTATAGAAGCTCGTTCGTTGGATGAGTTTGACAACAATGGGAGAGGGGGAGGTAGTTGCAGAGGTAAGGAGGAAAGAGGAAACGCGTACAAGATCATACAGAACGCAAGAATGGGTGGAATGCTTCTTGGCTTTCTGAAGACGCACACTGAGGGACGTGGGTGCAACACGCATCTTCAGGGACCTCCGTGTGCACCGAGAGTGACTGGGAGGGGGAAAGCGGAGATGCACTGGCTCCACGTTTCTGCTTCTGTAACTCTGAGAGAGTGAGCTTGGAATGAGCTCCAGTCTCCATCTGCTGATGCTCCAACACGGGAACCATCAGAACGTGGTCAACCCCAACGGCTCCGATCATGAACTCTGCAATCCCTCTTCCCGTAGGGCGAGCAGAGAGAAGTCACGGTCCTTAAGGGTCAGTGCTCAGACTGGAAAACAGACACTGTGCTAGTAACTAAAGAGATGACACAATACAAGGAACTAGTTGCACAAGTGCTGCCAAGGCTGAGAAGCCCACGAGGAGGTGTGAGGATGAGTAGCTGCGGGAGGCAGGGACCATCTCCAAGGCGGGAGAAACAGAGGGGGAGGGATTGTGTCAGTGGAGCCCAGCAGGGCCCTCACCTCCGGGATGTCACCTGCCCAGTTCTGGAACTGCCCGGGAGAGATGGCCCAGTCCGTGCTCAAATCAAAGAGGGGGCTGCAGCTGGAGCCCCAAAACGGGCCGCCTGCTGATGCTGTGTTCACCAGGAAGGGGGCTGCTGCGGCTCCTGCGAGGGTCATCCCAGGGGAATGCGGCCCTTTCTGGAGACACTGCCAAACGCGAAGAAAGGGGAAGCCAGCATAAGGCTTTTCCCCTTGGACAGTATCTCCTAAGGGGCAAAACCGGACAAGGAGCCAGATGGCAGGAGAGCCCAGGAAATGTGTGTGATCTACACAAGCTCCCGCCCCGGCGTTACAGAATCACACAGGTGTACAAGTATCACCTCCAGTGCAGAAAGGAAGCAGGCTGGGCGGGAGGAAATGATGATGATGACGATGACGATGACGACAACGGCAATAAATGCAAAAAAAAAAAAAATTCAAACAACTACCGTTTACAGCCAGGCACTGTTCTAGGCATTTGCATGAACTTGCTCGGGAGCGAGAAGGAAGGGAAAGAAGAGGAGTCAGAGGGACAGAGGGTGAAGGGAAATAAGCCCCACTGCCCTGAGGTTTAGCATCTCACCCTGAGAACTTTGCTTTTGTCCTTGCTCCTGCCACACGCTTCCTCTACACACACAAAGCTTAACAAAATGAACATTTACTGGATGACAGCTAGGAGCCAGGCATGGTGCTGAGAAGCCGTCCCCACACCACCTTTTTCAACCTTCACAAAAGTCGTATGTGAGAAGGGAAACGGGCTGAGAGAGGTTAAGTAACTCACAGCCAGTAAACCGCTCACAGTCTGAAATCAGTTCTACCTGATCTTAGAGCCCATACCCCTCAAAGCCAGTGGGAAGAGCGGAAGCCGTTCTCACGAGGATGTGGAGACTGGCGCCACACGCCTGCCCCTCCCAGGCTGCTGCTTCCATCTGTGCTGAGCCCGGGCTTCGGGCTGCGGTGGCCCTGCTGCCGTGTGACTGGGGCCTTCCGGGTGAGCGGGGGCTTCTGGCCTGGGGCAAGCCACGCTGGCCTGAAGGGGATCTGCTTCGAGGAAGAGGTTTCTACGTTGACAATACAGATCATTTCCCCCTCAAAGGAACCGAAATAGCAGATCATAGAAGCCTGTCAAACAAAGAGCAGTTTAAAAGAAAGAGGGAAAATTTTAAAGTGTTGCCACCACCCACCCCTGCAAATGGAGAAATAAGTCAAGACAGTGAACTCTCTGAACTGAATAGTCAGCAAAGACTAATAAAACTTTTTTCCTTTGCTCTATTAAGGTATTATTGATATATAACATACCAATGGAAGGTGTACAAAGTGATAATTTGATGCATGTATAAATTGTGAAACCCTTATTATATTATAGCAAGGTTGGTTAATACCTCCATCTCCTCACAGAATTACCGTCTTTTTGAGGCGACAGCATTTAAGATCTATTCTCTGCAATCTCCCAGTGCACAACAGAGTATGGTTAGCTAGAATCTCCACGCTGTACATTAGGCCCCAGAACATGCTCATCTCAGAGCTGCAGGTCTGCACCCTTTGGCCGACATCTCCTGTTCCCCCACCTCCCAGCCCCCCATGGTCACTGTTCTCTGTTTCTGAGTTCCGCTTTTTTGGATTCCACATATAAGTGAAAACATACAGTATTTGTCTTTCCCTGTTTCACTTATTTTACTTAGCAAATGCCATTATTATTCATCCATGTTGCCACAGAGGTAGGAATTCCTTTTTTGTAACTAAATAACATTCCATACACACACACATTTCCTTTATCCATTCACCTGTCGATGGACACCTGGGCTATCTCTGTACCTGGGCTATTGTGTAAACAATGCTGCAGGGCACATGGCAGTGCAGACATGTCTTTGAGGTTCTGGTTTCATTTCCTTCACATATATTCCCAGAAGTGGAACTGCTGGATCCTATGGTTCTATTTTTCACTTTCTGAGGAGCCTTCATACTGTTTTCCACAGTGGCTGCACAATTTACATCCCCAACGACAGTGCCCAAGGGTTCCCTGTGCTCCACACCTTCCTCAGCACTTGTTCTCTCTTGTCTTTTTGATAACGGCCCTTCCAACAGGCGTGAGGAGAAGTCTCACTGTGGTTTTGATTTGCATTTCCCTAGTGGTCACCGACGTGGACACCTTCTCATGTGCCTGTTGGCCATTTGTACGTCTTCTTCTGGGAAATGTCTGTTCAAGTCCTTTGTTTTTTGTTTTGTTTTGTTTTGTTTTGCTATGGAGTTGTATGACTTCCTTGTATATTCGACAAGGGGTCAATACCCAATAGACTTCTCTTTTACCAGGAACCTCAGCTGCTAATGCTCATCTGTGTACGGGCTCCTCTATTGCGAAGAAGCCACCTGAGCTGCGGTCTGTCAAGTTCATGTCCGTATGAATGGGTTTACTTTATTTTCCTCAGAGACAATTGGGATGATGGGAGAAGATAAAAGCATCCAGGTGCTGGTGCTTAAGTCAGGAAGGGAAAGGGCCACTCTGTTTCCTATGCTGCTGGTTTCTGTCTTTACAGAATGAATTACGACAAACATAGGGGCACAACAGATACCATCTCACCATTTCTGGGCACAGGAAGTCCAGCATGGTGTAGGGCCCTCTGCTTGACCTCAGGGGGGGCACAAAGCTGCATTCAAGGTGCTGGCCACAGCTGGTTCTCACTGCAAGCGAGAAGCCCTCTCCCAATCTCAGTTCCTTCGGGTTGCTGGCAGCAACCCTCTTCTTGCAATTGTGGAGGATTCGTAGTGACTTGCCCCTCCAGAGCCAGCCACAGAGAGAGGACCAGTCCAGGACAAGTTCGCTAGCAAGACGAGAATTGCTCACACAAAGATACCGCCTCACTTTGGACATATCTGTTGGTGAAAAGCAAGTGACAAGAACCAGCCACACTGAAGGAGATGGAATCACACAGGAGTGTGAACACCAGGGACAAGGACCCCAGGGGCCACCGTACAGTCTGCCTGCCACGACCACGGGGGCCTCAGAGCAGAGCAGTGGCACTCCCCACCCCATGCCTACCACTCACTCTTTCCTCACCTTGCCCAGCCACCTGCCCTGTGGATCATGTCTCTCAGGGTGCCAATTTGCCTTGAAACAACACCAGAAGCCTTTCCTGCTCAGGGACCTCCTGACAGGTCCCCAGGCAGGAACAAATACCTCTAAGGTTCCTCTTGCATCGACAGACACAAGCCTGAGGCCTCTACTGTGGGAATGGAGAGGAAGGGATTAGCAGGCAATGAGAAGAGGCATGACTGTGTTTAAACCTTCTTCCTATCTAATCTCTTATTGACTGAGAAACATCACAAGGAGGCGTCTGGAAGGAATTAGCACTAATCCCTTTCCAACTCTTCAGTGGCTTCCCTCACCAACCCTCTCTTCTGCCCGGATGCTTCACTGGGAATGTGTCAGTCATGGAGGATCTTGGGTAATCAATTAGGATGCTAACAGGCCACCTTTGAAAATGCATTAGCCCTGGTCCCAATGACACATTCTTAAATAAATCACAATAAAAGTGAGATCTGGAGCATCACAAATGAATTAAAAGAGAAAGAAAAGTGCGGGGAAGACATAAGTATTGCACAGGGTTTCATTGAAATAGCACAGGACAGAAGATAAAGATGAAAAACAGCCCTGGCTGGTGTGGCTCAGTGGATTGAGAGCTGACCTGCAAGCCAAAGGGTCACTGATTTGATTCCCAGTCAGGGCACATGCCTGGGTTGGAGGCCAGGATCCCAATGGGGGGCGTATGAGAGGCAGCCACACATTGATATTTCTCTCCCTCTCTTTCTCCTTGCCTTCCCCTCTCTCTAAAAATAAAATAAAATCTTTAAAAGAAAGAAATAGAAAGAGCCCTTAAACAAAAAAGGTGATAAACAAAGGGAAAGGGAAAGAGAAAGAGAAGAAAGAGAAAGGAACTAATTTTCCATTTAAAACTTAATTCTGCTGCTGTAAACGGGGACAGACAAGGCCCCCAGGAACCTGCTCGGAGTGAACAGTTAGGCCAGCTGAAAGGTGAAATTCACAGTCATGAAAATGTCCTAAGAGCCAAGTGGTCTAAGATCAGGGTCCTGCTGATTAGAGATGTCTGGTCCTTGTCTCTTGGGTCCACACTGCCCAGCACACAGCCTGATACAGAGCAGGTATTCCAGAAATGTTTGTTAAATGAGTGGGTCTTTTGTTTTCTACACCAATGTTCAATCATGTCATCCCCACTAAGGCTGCGGTCAACCCATTTTCTTTCACGCATTTGACCCATCCATCCGTTAGATGGATGGCAGATGTCATCCAATGTCATCTGTCATTTATTGAGTGCTGCCCAATCCTGTCAGGTACCGTGATAATAAATAGTGACATCACAGTGAGTCAGATGACATGGTCATTTTGGGCAGAAACACGTGAAAGCTTGAAGATGTTATAAGTGGTTAAGTTAGGGACCATAAAAGAGGAATTTAACCCTAGTTTTACGGGGTATAAAACCATTCTAGAGCTAGTTCCATCTAGGTTAAGACCTAATAGTAAAATCTGAGATTTCTCTTTGCAATATCTTTTCTGATATAGCTCCTCAGACAAGGGAAAAAAGAAGAAATAAATTAATGGGATTGTATCAAACTAAAAAGGTTTTGCACAGCAAAGGAGACCATCAACAAAATGGAGGCCAACCCACTGAATGGGAGAAGACATCTTCCAGTGCTGCATCTGGTAAGAGGTTCAGATTCAAAGTTTATGAAGAATTCATACGACTCAACAACAAGAAAACAAACAATTCAATTTTAAAAAATGGGCAGAGGACCTGAACAGGCCCGTCTCCAAAGAGGGCATACAGATGGCCCACAGACATAAGAAAAGATGCTCAACATCACTAATCTCAGAGAAATGCAGATTAAAACCACAATGAAATAGCACCTCACACCTGCCAGAATGGCTGTCATCAATAAATCAAAAAACAACAAGTATTAGAGAGGAGGTGGAGAAAGGGAACCACTGTTGGCAGAAATACAGATTGGTGCAGCCACTATGAAAAACAGTATGGAGTGTCCTGAAAAAATTAAAAACGGAACTTCCTTATGATCCAGCAATTCCACTTCTGGGTATTTATGTAAAGAAATCCAAAACACTAATTTGAAAAAATATATTCACCGCTATGTTCACTGCAGCATTATCTACAATAGTCAGGCTATGGAAGCAGCCCAAGTGCCCATCAGTGGATCAGTGGATAGAAAAAGCTGTGGTGCATACACACAACAGAATATTACTGGGCCATAAAAAAGGATGAAATCTTACCATTTGCTACAGTGTGGATGGACTTAGAGGGTATTATGCTAAGTGAAATAAATCAGACAGAGAAAGACAAATACCCTATGATATCATTTATATGTGGAATCTACAGAACAATATAAATAAACAAACAAAACAGAAACAGACTCGTTGATGCAAAGAACAGAATGACGGTCGCCAGAGGGAGAGGGTTTGGGGGACTGAGTGAAAACGGTGAAGAGATAGGGAAGCACAGACTGGGAGTTACAAACTGTTGCAGGGACGTGAAGTACAGCACATGGAATCTAGTCAATAACGTTACAATAACTCCGTATGGGGCCAGGTGGGTATTGTTTCCAATCAGGGGAGCACTTGGTAAAGTATATGATTACTTATCCACAATGCTATACACATGAAACTAACACAAAATCATACTAACTGTAAATAGATAGATAGATAGATAGATAGATAATAAATAATAAAAGACCCACTACTAGGTGAAAGCAAGCAAGGGGGCTTGGACAGAGGTCTTCCACGTAGAGGAAAGAGCACGTTCAAAGGCCCAAAGCCAGAGCAGCGCGTCAGAGGAAATCAACCTGGTTCAGATGACAGGCGCCAGGACCAAGTACACATTGCCAAGTGTAGGAAGGGCAAGGGCGTCTGAGACACGAGCCTGGAGAAAAAAGCAGAGTCAGGTTGCGATGGCTATTTTTGTTCTGAGGCAATGGAGACGTGGTTTTAGGCAGGACAAATGACATAATCTGATTTGTGTTTTAAAAGTTTTACTGGTCACATGAAGAATAGATTGAAGGAAGTAAAACTGAAGGTCGTTAGCAGGCAGGCTGAGACACCAGTGCAGGTGGGAATGAAGGCGGCTTGAATGTGGACAGTAGTGGAGGTGACGGGAAGAGGTAAAGAGATTTGGGGGAAAAACCTGACAGAGCCAAATGCCCAACTGGACACAGGGAACAGTCAGGACAACTCCCTTCCTGGGATCTATCTTGCCCAACTAGGCTGATGGCGGTGCCGTTTACAGGGGGAGTAGAAAGGAGTTTGGAGGGAAGGCACATGAGGGGGTTAAGTGTAGAGGAGTTCAGGTATCCGTGGACTCCAAGTGAAGACGTCTCCTAGGTTTCAAGAAAGAAGTCTGGGGGAGAGACAACAGCATATAGGTGGTAATATAGGAGGGGGGACCCCAAAAAACAGAATTTATTTATTAAAAAATGTGTACTTATTCTTACATGCTTAAACTGCAGTCACCTTCAAAATACTCTCCATTTGATGCAATACACCTATCAATATGTTTTTGCCAAATGCTGAAAACAGTTTTTGAACTTGGCGATTTAGTGCCTCTGTCATTTTTTGTTTCACCTCTCCCATATTGGCAAAACGATTCCCTGTTAGGACTTTTTTCATCTAGGGAAACATAAATAAAGTTGCTCGGGGCAAGATCAGGTAAACAGGGAGGGCGGGGCATGAGGGTCATGCCGTTTTTGGTCAAAACCTGCTGAACACTCAGTGTGGTGTGGGCAGGTGCGCTCATAAATCACCCGTCATGAAACAGGCAAACTCATTGAGTCTTAAAAAAAAATTCACTGAAATCAAACACAGCCTCTCACAGTAATGCCAGCTAGTACACTGTTACCGATGAGTTCCTAGAACACTCACCTAGTGGGGGAGACCTGTACTGCAAGGGACCTGCCCTCCAGAAGATAATTCTGGTTTTGGGGGTTCCCCTTACAGACCATGGGACCAGATAAGATCACACAGGGAGACAGGAGTCTTGAAGCCACGCCCTACCCTACTCACCCCTCTCCCCAGTCAGACTCGCGATGCCAGCCCAACGAGAGGTATGGGCATGGCTGAGCTCCAGTAAAATGGATGTTGTAGCATCTTTTGGTGGGAGAGAAGACAGCTTCCTTAGCATCGGGTTTGAGCAAAAGAAAAGCTTCCTGCTGTTTCCACTGTGATTCTTCAGCCAGAAACATGTATTTGGAAAGTTAGCTATTTATATACTGCCTGTATTTGCTGCAATTATTTCCTTTCAGTTTCCCTTAGTGTTTAGTAAAAATCTTTCTAAAAATAGCAGCCAGTTGCTGTAATGTTAAAGGAATAAAGGAAAAGGGAATTTTGTCAACCTTGAGCTCAACTGTTGAAAGAGCAGCAGTGGCCCTCGGGGACTTGGCATGCTGTTACAGGAGGGGCCAGCAGAAAGGGATGCAGACGGAAAATAAAACCCTGGGGAATGCACTGGGGGCCATTTGTGCATCTGTGTCCTCCTACTTGAAGATGGTTTTCCAACCTGGTTCTCTGCTCCCACTTGCTCTATGAGTAAGAGTCTTATGGAAAGAAAGGGATGTTGCAGTCAGATAGAAATGACTTTGGTCCCTAACACTACCACTTAACAAGTTGAGAGACCTTGGGTAAGTGACTTAACCATTATGAGCCTCTGTTTTCCCATAGGCAAAATGTAAATAATAACAAGCCTTGCAACACTGTTAGAATAAGGTCTGTACAACTCAAGGTGTAAAGTAGAAACTCAATAAAGCACCTGTCGTCATTATTATCTCCATGATGAAAACCGTCAGTAGTGAAAACAGCTGAGGATTAGCATTCAGAAGTCAAAGATGAGCCTAAATAAGGTGAATCAAGTGCACAAAAAGGCAAATTTGGGTCAACTTGGGCATCGAAGCCAGGCAATGGACCCCAACCCAACAACTGCAGGAAGCAGGAACACAGAACAGAGAGGAGATGGGAGGCCCCAGCCTTTGAGGATGCCAACCTGAGTCACACCTCACCTTTGCCTTCTTGTCTTTTTCCTGCTGGGACAGAAGCCTATCTTGGCGTCCATTCCACGGGGCGCTGAGGCTGACCCAGCGGCCAGAGGGATCTGGTGGCTGGAATGCAGGTGGGGATTCTGCAGCTCTTGCTGGGATGGTGACGTGCTCTGTTGACCCACCCACACTGAACTCTGCTCCCTGCCTGCGGCTCTGGGTGCAGCCCTCAAGCTCTGTCCACCTTCTGCACCTACTCTTCCTCTCATCTCTGAGAAACCAAGTGGGATAAGACCTCGGCTGCATCCTCACCTTTCAAAGACAGGACAAGTGCAACTTGTGGCCTCCAGCCCACTGCCTCCCCTTGCCAGTTGTCCCCATTCCTCTGCCCACCTCCCATGGGAGGAGGTGGATGGATCACCATCACCGCCTGGGAACTACAGCTGCCGACAGGACGAGATGCCTGGAAATAGGTAGGTTTGGCAGGTTCACCCTTTCTCCATAGATATTTATAAGGCCAGAGCTGAAGGGGTTCACTGAAATCACAAAATACAGTGGTTGCTATATTCAAACAGTCACCTCAGTGCCATGCTCCTGGTCCCTGGTCCATAGCAGCCAGTTACTGAGGGCATATCAATCAGCACATGGCATTCTCTCATGGGCACAGGACCTATGTTGTCAAAAAAGAATGAAGGTCAAGACTCTCACTCAGTGGTCGGTGAGTGAAAAGCCATCTCCCTGATCCTGGTGAGGAGCCCAGCCGCCCTGGGAGCTGTTCGAGTCTACGTGGTTAACATCAGAAGCCAGCCTGAGACTGAAGCCGTACTGCAGCAAAGAGCAGAACCGAGAGGGCTGGGGGGAACGGGGCCGCAGCCCCACATCCACTGTGAGCCCCTCAACGAAGCAAACCCCAAAACCTCTCCACTTCTGGCTTTCTGGGTCAGTGCCAGTAAGCCATGTTGAATCAGATTTTCCATTAGATGAAAGGTCGGCGTTCCTTCCTCATTCACTACATCGAGACTCCCGCTGCTCCAGACAAGAAGTCCACGCTCCACACTCCTCTCTGCATGCTGCTGGAACGCCAACTAGACTTTGACATTGGGGAGATTACTTAACCTCCGCATCTCAGGTTCTTTATCAGTACAAGGGGATGATAAGAGACCCACCAAATACACTATGTTTAGGCCAGCACGTGAGTGCTCAACGGACATTGGTGGCTGAAGCTACTATAAGCAGCAGTAACAGTATCAGCACCAATATCAGTATTGGTATTACTACCCTCAACTCTAATTCTAGACAATTTCTTCATTCTCTTCCTTGCTCTGCGGTCTGGGTAAGTCACTAGGGTAAGACCATTTAACTTCATACCTAATATTCCCTATGTCTGAGGAAGAGCCTGAGGTCTCAGAAGGACCTGGGAGGGGAGATCTAGCCAAGGGTCACTCAAGTGGACCGTGCTGTGATCTGTGTGACAAGGGGTCCAGCCAGACTGAGGTGTCCTAGCAGAGGAACTGGGGCAGGAAACAGCTGAACGGGCATGTTCAATGCAAAGTCCTTACTGGACACGGTTAGCCAACCCAGGAAAACCAAAGTCAACCAACAAATCTGGAGACGAAGAACTGGGTCATAATTCAGGCACAAGTTGGAACAGAAGTGGAGAGAGGCAGCACGAGAGAAAGATCCCAGGCTCGTCTGCCCACGTGATCTTCGGTGAGCTGACCTGCTCCCGCCAGACGCTGCTGTTACCGGCGGCACGGCACATCCGCAGTCCCGCCTTACCTGTCGTCACTGTGCCGGTCACAAGGACCAGGGTCAGGGCGGACAAGAGCTCCTGAGGATTGAGTATCCGTTACTGCAAAGCCCCCATGGGCTGTGCAATTCTGTGAACCCTAAAAAGTAAGGGCAACCATTGTGGGTATTTATTTTGTACAATTTTCAACCTCGAATGCCCTCCTGGATTCTTCCTCTGAGACAGTGGTTGCCAGCCTGCCTGGTATCTCCATGACTACCTTCTCCTCCTATCACCGGGCCACGCCAGTGGACAAAATGGCTCTCCAGGGAAACCAAGGGATGCCACTTTCCTTCCATTCTAATACAACTTGTCTCTGATAATCCACTTGTGCTATCTGCCTTTCTCCTTCCTTCCAGCAGCTACACGGGCCTCCTCCCCACAAGGCTGCCAAGCCTTCCCCAGCCCACCTGCTACAGAATTAACTTGTCATGTCTGCCCACCATGGGGACCCTCAGGGTGTCAGGGCCCACGCAGCTGAACCGCCTCCAGAGGGAAAGAAGGTGGGCTGCCTGCATCATTCCCATCAGCAGCACCATGGACAGCTCATTAAGGAAGGCACTTGGACAGCTACAAGTACAGGGAGTATGGGGACCTCCTTTTGAGCTTACAGCCATCTGGACATGTTTGTAGGACAGTTTACACCTTCCAAAAACACGTCCTCACATCCTTGCAGGTGAAGCAAGCCACGGGAAGGTGATTATTTCTCTCCTCGCAGAGTTCGTTGCCAGGCTGCAGACAAGTCCCTGAGCTCCAAGTCAGGAGCGCCTGTCTAGCTGAGATCTCTGCTGTTAACCACTTTGTGAATCTGGGCAAAGCCACTTCACCGCTTCAGTCCTCGGTCTTTTCAGCTCCCAAATCACAACAATAAAACCAGTGTTCACAGGACTTGATCAGATGAACATAATTGTCAAATGCTCTATAAATTCCAAAGTACACATGAATCCATTATAATGACTTCATTATGAAACTGTGGCTCAGTTGAAACAACAAAGCATCAGCAAAGATAGGGAGGAAAGTAGGTGCCCTGGGGACAGACTCCCTGGGTCCAGTCTCTTCTCCTCCTCTTCTTCACTCTGTGGCCTGGGCTGAGTTACTCAATCTCCTTGTGGATTCATTATTACATCCGTAGAGTGGAAAACGATAAAGGCTACTTTGAGGTTCACTTTGAGGATTAAGTTAGACAGTGCACACAAAGTACAGAGCACAGAGGCTACAACATCACAAACATCCAATGAATACTTGGTACCATCTTCATTATCAACTGCCAGTTAGCAAACTCCAGAACCCACAATTCACGGTCCGGTGCTATAGAAGTCCTCTATCAATCTGGGGGGGGCACTGGTGACCACAGTCCACCTTTCGGTTACTACAGACAAGAGAACTGGGGTTCGAGAGAGAACTGAATTGGCCACAGTCACAGATGGAGTTAGAGAAAGAGCTCAGATTTCAACCCAAGTTCCTGAGCTTTCAGCCTAGGATTCCTTCCACAGCTCGGCTGTGCCAGAGACTCGCAGGCCTCAGCACAGCGAAGGCTGTGAAAGACCACCCAGGCAATCACGTTACTCATGACTGACAGCAGGCGGGACAGACCACCCAGGCAATCATGTTACTCATGACTGACAGCAGGCGGGACACAGACAAGAAACACAACGCTGCTACTTAAGGGTCTCCTGCACCCACCTCAGGCCTCTTTGGAAACTTCACACTGAACACCAATGGGGACATGAAAATCTAAAAATTCCAAACAAAAAGGAGAAATTGCTTTCGGAGAAATAAAAACTAGAAAGATAACTCACTTACCAGCAGATATCAAGAATGCTAGGGGGAAAAAGCCATTTCCTTTCTAAAGCTCTGAAAAATAAAAACTGCCAGTCTTGAATCCTAATCAGAAAAATTGTCGTTCAACAACAAAGCTAAAATAAAGACATTCCTATACAGGCACGAACTGGGAATTCGCGCCCAGCAGAGTCACACTATGAGAAATAATGCCCTTTTGCAACGAAGGAAAATTATTCCAGGTGGATTCATGGAAGCTCGAGAAGGAATGGACAGCATTGAGAGGGCACTATACGGGTCACTTTAAGAACATACTGATGGTTTAAAGCAGCAGTAACAGCATTGCCTTGTGAAAAGTACAATGTGTGCTCAGGGAAATATATGATGATAGCAGCAAGAAACAGGAAAAGAAATAACAAGTTAAGCTAAGGTATAGAGGTAGCAATATTCTGGGTGTGATAAAGTGTTAATTTTAAAAAGGCTACAGTAAGTTTAGAATCCATTTTATAATTTCTGGGATGACCACGAAAATGATATCGAAAGATAAAATGAATGTGAGAGGAGGTAAATACCCCCAAACACAGCAAACAGAAATTAACAGAGCAAAAAGAAGAACAGACACACAAAAATATCAAGATGGTAAATCTGATAAACTTAACCTCCATTATGCCACTAGCTGCAGTAAATGAAAATAAATACTCCAATTAGGAGGTTGTCAGCCTGAAGTAAGAAGAAACAAGCCCTGCCTATGTGCTAATTATGAGAAACACATTTTAAGCATAAAAGACAGGTTGCACGTAAAAGGATGCAAAAAAATATACATCATCCAACATACAAATGCTAAGCAAAAGAAAACAGGTGCAGTTATATTAATGTTATAAAAAGATAACTTGAAGGAAAATCTTATTATGAGTGAAAACCAGGAACGTATAACATAACAATGAGAGAGCAGATTCAGCTGGCACACACAGCTGTCCGCAAGCTGAAAGTACTTGATAAAAAACCTCTAGTGTGTGAAACTTTAGGTAGAGGCAAGAGGAGTACAGACAAAACTACAACAAGGGTGAGAAATTGCAACACATATATTTCTGTAAATCATAGAACAATAAGAAAAATCAGTGAAACTACAGAAGATTACAATAATATCACCAATTTCATCAGTCTGACCAAATTGGATACATCCAACAACACAGAATATATGTCTGTTATAAGTGAACATGTAACATTTATCAAAACAGACTATACCCTGGGCTACAAATCAAGTCTCACAAAATTCCCAAGGAAGGAAATAATTTAGTGTATACTCTGATGACTGTGGAATTAAATTAAATGCAATAATAGAAAGATAACTAGAAAATCTCCAAATAATTGGAAATTAGATAACACACCTCTAAATAGTCCATGTGCAAAATGAAAATCAAAATGGAACTTAGAAAGTATTTTTTTATCTTAATACTAAATATCTCAAATAATAAGTATTTAAATTTGTGAAATGAAGCTAAAGCGGGTGCTGGAGGGAATGTATATATTTATGCGGACATATTAGAAAAGAAGAAAAGTTGAAAATCAATTATCTAAGCTTCTAACTCAATAAACTTGAAAAAAAAAAAGAACACCAAATTAAGCTTGAAGAAAGTTAAAGGACATAACAAAAATAGATGCAGATAAAAATGTACAAGAGACACAAAATGGAGAAATTCAGAGCCAGAAGTTGACTCTGGAAAAGACCAGCACAATAAATAAAACGGAGAGCAAATACCAAGTCCCCAGTCATCAGGAAAACGCAAACCAAAACCACAGCAGGATACCACCTCGCTGCTGTCCACACGGCTGTGTCAGAGGGTCCACCCAGAAGTGCCCCTCCGTGCCCACCCAGTGAGCATCAAAACCCGGCAGGGGCAGGTCGGGGCCGGGGCCGGGCCAGGGCCAGGCCCGCTGAGTGGTGCTTGTCCGCGGCGGGGTCCGCACACTGTCCAGGTCAGCATGTCTAGATCTGCGCATCGGAGACCACGCTGACAACAGATCACTTGGAGGGCTTCGCTTTTTCCTCTTTTAACAAAAGCAGCTTTATTGCGGTATATTTTACATGTCATAAAATTCACTCATTTCAAGTGTATAATTCAATGTTTTTAGTGACTTTACCGAATGGCCCATAAATCAGTTTTAGAACATTTCCATCCCCCCAGTAAAATCCCCCGAGCCCTCTGACAAATTAATTCCTATCCCACCCCCCCTGCCCACCCCAGGCCACGGCTAACCTACTGTCTCTACACACTGGGCTCCTCCAGACAGTGAGAGTACACAAAATCATGCAGTGTGTCCTTTTGTGTCTGGCTTCTTTCACTGAGTATAATTTTTTCTTTTTATTGAATTTATTGGGGTTGCATTGGTTAATAAAATCATATAGGTTTAAGGTGTACAATTCCATAATGCTTCATCTCTATAGTGTAGGTGTGTTCATCACCCCAAGTCATGTCTCCTTCCATCACCATTACCCCGCTTTACCTTCCCCTGGCTCCCCCCACCCCCACTTCCTCCTGGTAACGACCATACTGTGGTCTATTACGCTACGTGAAACAAGCCAGTCGGGGAAAGACAAATACCGTGTGATTTCACTCACATGGGAATCGAACAAGCAAACTAAACAAAACAGATACAGACTCGCAGCTGTCAGAAGGGAGGGGGTGGGGGAGCCGGGTGAAAAAGGTGAAGGGATTAAGCCTGTTTTCAAAGTTCATCCATGATACAGGAATTACCAGTAGTTTGTTCCTTGTTTGCTCCTTTTTTGCTGAGTCATAGTTGAAGTTTGTTAACCCCAGACCTAGCACAGGGCTCCATCCCCGGAGGTTTGTATTCGGCTGATTTGCATTTCTGACGTACTCTCGCTCAGATGGAGGCCGCTGGTCCACAGACCACGCCGGAGCAGCCCGGGTCCAGAAAATGCCGAACCACAACTGCCCGCGCTAACACACCTGTCCACTCACCACGCTCCTTGCTTCCGCTCCTGCCTCAGTGTATTCTGGATGATCTTCTGCCTCTGTCAGGATACTTCCCACTGGTCAAGGCCCAAGCGCACTGTCATCTTTGTGCAGCCTTTTCCATTCCCCGGGCAGAGTGAAACTCTCGTCCTCTGAGGTGCCAGGCTTGTTGGCAACTATGTAACTGACTCTCTCTGGCTGTATCTCCTGAGACAACTGGAAAGGGAGCTTCCTGAGGGCAGGGATGGTACCGTACCTCTGAGGTCTGCAGCAGGAAATCAATTAATATGCAGCAGATAGTAAAGTATTTTGTTCAGTTTCACGATGGCTGTGCTACCTCCCTACTGGCATCCACAAGTCTACACGTTAAACAGAAAGACCATTCTTGTCTGCTTTGCATGGCTGGCAAGAAAATGTGAAAATCAAATAGATTATTGCAAATCTCTTATTCAGACTGCTTCAAAATTATCACAAAGGATCATGATAATAATCATGAACTTGCCTGATTCCAATGAAGAAAGCTTGGGCCCAAAATATTTCCCTAGTCACAGCTTTGCTTTATACTGCTCGAAATGGAAGCTTTTCAACTGTGTTTACCTGAATAATTGGATGGTCCATTGCTTGGGAGAGGAACAATGGAGTATTCAACTGTTCGGAGAGGAACAATGCAGTGCACCCCATTGTATGGGAGAGGACTGATTGAATGTTCCATTGTTTGAGGATGGAACAATGGAGCATGAAACTGTTTGGAAGAGAAATAATTAGGCATTCCATTGTTTAGGAGAGGAGCAATTTAATATCTCATTCCTTGGGAGAAGACCATTTAAGGACAGACTTTCACCAGTGAAGGACCCTATTCTACCAAAAAGTTAGTTTCCAAGTAATTATTTGTTTGGAACAGAGAACACTGCTCACCCAGAGAAACAATGTTTGTAATGATTTGCAGGTTTCCAGAGTAGTTCCTACATCCTCCTCAATACCTATTAACTTTCAATTATGTTGCAAGTAGAGTGCAGGCTTCGATTTCATTCATATCACACCATTGCCTCCGCAAGCAAGCGCATTCCCAAGTCCAGCTCTGGCTGCCCAGACACTGCCTCCCCTAACTTCACTGCACACCTGACGTCTTCCGCCGCTACCCCTGTCAGCTTCATTCCTTCACAGGGAGACAGACCAGATACACTCCAGCCAGGTCACTGTCGTTCCTAACCACTCTACATGAACTGAAGGACTTACAGTGAGTGACATGTGTTTCCATTATTTGAGATCCAAGGTGAGGTTTAGTCAATGCTGAATGTCCCCCCACCGCCGCACTTACTGGTGCTTGGAGTGGTAACACATATCTATAGATAAATAATAGTTAATCAACGATGTGGGGAATCCCAGGGGTTAAATAGACAGTGAAGCAAATATAACATTTTCATAGTGTTATCAGTGTCGGGTATTTGTGCAATACTTTTCTTTTGCAAAAATGGGAGCGTTCTTCAGCCATTATTTCAACCAGCTCTGCCACCTGCCCTGCTCAATCCTAATCGACTTTTCCACGGTTGTGCTGTGCTGTAACAGTGGGGTCTACCTTTCTGCACTGAGAAAACACCTGGGTGCCACCTCGGAGTCTGAGAAGAGCAGCCCCCAGATGCTCGTACCGCACCTTCTGGACAGAATCTGCCTTGCGGTCTGGGGGCTCTGCTTCGCACAAAACCTTCATCAAGTCCCCGGACAAGTACATGGCACGACACCTGTGAAGACAGGGCCACAACGCTGTCGCGTGAGACAAAGCTGGGAGTGAGTCCTCCGCAAGCCAACACAGGGGGGATGTCCCTAAAGAAGGAGGAAGGGATAAGGACTTGGCAGTTCCATGAAAAGTGGGAGCGGAGATGGGGACGTATCTTGGGGACACCTGCACTTGGGGACCCGGTGAGGCCCTGGGCAGGAGACGATGCTGTGCTGTGCCTGGACCCCTGCCCTACAGAACCCGAGATAATAAAATGTGTGCTGTCTGCAGGGGGAACGTCAAGCTGTATTAGACACAAGGAGTCTTCTTCCTGCCCTCAGACATGACTTTGTCAGTCTCAAGTCACTTGTGGTCCCAGGAAGAACGGCTGCCTTTGAATAGGTCCAGCACAGGTCGCTGGTATCCACAAATCTGTACATTGACTTAATCTGTCCTTATAACATCCTGGATATTTGTAAACTAGGATCCTTGGCTCAGCAGCAGAACCTCCAAAAGCCGACTAAAACTTCTGATCTTGAAGTGCTTCCCAGACACACCAAGTCAGGGTCCCGAGGGTGGGTGGGGACTGGGGCCCTCCACTCCGTGGTCTCCCCAGGTGTGGTCAGGTGCTGGCTTGTGCTATCACGACAAGAGACACTTTAAAGGGACTTAAAATGAGAGTAATCCGAGTACCAGAGACGGGCGGCGAGGAGTGAGTCCGCATGTGTGTCTGTCCTGAACCCTTTTTTCACCAAGACCTGACACGCAAACCCATAAACACACCCTTAACTGAAATAAAAGTTTCAGGAAACAATATTTACTGAAACCTCCCGACACAATTTGAATAGCTTCAACCTTTTCTCTTATGTTTTTTTTAAGAATCCTGGTCACATTTGAATAAGTATTTTTGTCCCACTCACTGATGGATTGCAAACGGCACTGGCATCGGGGAACTGAGGGTGACGGTGGTGCAAATCAGGGAGACGGGAATCAATACGACCTTCAGCTTCCGCAGTGAGAGCCAGTGACTGCTATTGATCAGAAAGGGGATACAATGAGACCACTTTCCTCCTCGAGGCTCAGCAATGACAGTCCTGTCTGCTTCATAACATGGGAGTCATCAATCCCCTACAATAGCTAGAGATCTTGGGGAAAGCAAATTGAGAACCAGAATGGTGGTTGGGCAGGGACCAAACACGCTGAGCTGGGGGGAGAGACCAGACTAAGGTGATTTTTGCTATTTGTGGAGACTTTTGGGTTTACACCGAACAAGGTTATTTCTCATGTAAAATTCTTAAAAAATTACACTTAGGTCAATATAAACCTTCGAAGAGTCAGGAGAAATCACGTTGTGCATCGTGGTCAAAACACCTCACTTTTCACAACGTAGTTTTCACTTGCAGTTTCACTTTTGTTCATTCCACGTATTTACTGAGTGTCTAGTAGAACTAGCAAGAGAGTAGTTAATTTTTTAAAAAGGCACAAAATTCCCTAATTTCATGGAGTTCACATTCCACTGAAAGAGGGCAGATTCTTTATAAATGAGCAAAATGTATAATATCTTTAATGGTGGCATGCGTTGAGGAAACAAGGAGGAAGGAATGAGAGGGGTGCTGGGAAGGGGCTGCCCTTTTAGAGGGGGTGGCCAGAGAAGGTCTCATTTAAAAGTGACTGTGGTGGGTAGAACTGTGTCTCCCCAAAAGATATCTCCAAATCCTAAATCCTGGTACCTATTCATGTGATCTTATTTGGAAATAGGGTCTCGGCAGAGGTAATCAAGTTAGGACGAGATCAAAGTGGGTTAGGGTGATCTAAACCAATGGCTGTGTCCTTAGAGAAAGGAATTTGGACACACACACAGGGAGGAGACTGCCTTGTGACGCCAGAGGGACACACAAGACAGCTGTGTGATGACAGAGGCAGAGACCGGAGTGACACAAACATGAGCTGAGAAGGGCCACAGACTGACAACCACCACTGGGAGCAGGGAAGAGGCAAGGAGGGCTCCTCCCCTAGAGCCTTCAGAGGGAGAATAGCCTCTGGCAACTTGGCTTTGGATTTCTAGGCTCCAGACCCATGAGAGAATAAATTCCTGTTGTTCTAGGCCAGCTGGTTTGCAGCACTGGGTTATGGCAGCCTTGAAAGTGAATGCAATGATATCTGAGGATGTCTCTGGAGAAGGTGAGAGAGTCTCCCACGGGGATATCCAGAAGGAAGAGCATTCTAGGCACAGGGAACAGCCAGTGCAAAGGCTTCAAGATGAGCGTGGGCCTGGCATGTTCCAGGAGGAGCCGCGAGACCAGTGAGGCTGGAGCAGAGGGAGCGAGGAGGGTCAAGGAAGACAAGTTCAGACACTCAGTGGGAGCCCATCACATTGGGCCCTGTAGCTCCTTTTTTCAAATCCTCACCCAAAGATATGTTCATTGATGTTAGTGAGAGAGGAAGAGGAAGAGAGGGAGGGGGAGAGGGGGAGAGGGAGAGAGGGAGGGAGGGAGGGAGGGAGGGAGAGAGAG